>JAOXJP010000012.1:1295752-1378007 GCA_025762735.1 Platanus orientalis | reverse complement strand
GGGCTAAAAATATAATGATATGATTGTCCTCCCATTGGGACAAGAATGCAATGGTATGATAGCCCTCTCATTTGGGGTAATAATACAATGGTATGGCGGCCCTCTCATTAGGTGTAATAATATAACGGTATGATGGCCCTCCCATTAAGGGTAATAATGCAATGATATGAAGTCTTATTCCCATTGGGAAATAAACAATGGGATACTGATAACCCTTATGGTTAAGGATAATACAATAGATCAAAATGTAATTGAGTGAAAGAAAATGGTAAAATAAGTGAAAGTAAATATAAGATAGTGAAAGGAAAGTGTAAAAAAGCGAATCAAAGCATAAAATAAGTGAAAGGAAAAATATAAGCAAGTGTAAGATATTAAAAAGCAAGTGTAAGAAAGTAATAACAAGAGTAAGTAAGCATGAGTAATTGTAAGAGACCTTAAAAGTTTCACTATCAAAGATGAAACCATGTTAAAGAAAAAGGGAAAGTTATAAGACACATATAGGAAGTGAAACCCATGATAAGAAAGAATGTTAAGAAGAACAGAGAAGCGCATAAGTTTCAAAAGCTAGGTAAAGTTATAAGTTATGTAAAAAAAGAAAAATATCAAAACAAGAAAATGAAAACATATAAGTTTCATAAGTAAGGAGTTTATACGTTATGTAAGAAATAAAGTCTCATGAAAGAAAAGTGCGCAAGCTATTAATGAAGATACAAGTCATTAATACGAATAAGCAAAGAAAATGTTAAAAAACAAATGAAAGATCATAATCTTTAAAAGAATATAAGTTCCTAAACTATGTAAGAAGGATGAAGTTGTATGATGGTCCTCCCATTTGGGTACAAGTCAATGCTATGGAGATCAATGATAAGTATTAAATAACCAATGAAAAGTGATAAGTAAAAATTAAGACAATCACAATGAAAGTTAATGAGTGATAAGTGAAGATATGATGAATGATAAATAACAAATGATAAATAACAAGCAAAAAAGTGAATGATAAGTAATAAGGTAATGACAAACTTGTTGAATATAGGAGTAGAATTTCATGTTTCATTTTACAAATGTGTTATTATGATTGTTAACTACTTAAGAATGATGCATGTCTAGCTTGAAATGGTTGAATATATATAACCATATTAGAAAAGTATAGTCCCTGCATGAGAAATGAATAAAAATGTTCATTGAGATGTACATTAGGTATCTTTACTATGGATGAACTATGAAATATTTATCATGTGATTGTAAACACATAATGTTATATATATTGTTAAATGCAAATATGAGAAAAATGTCATATAAAGGTAAAATCATGCATATTACAATAGATATGAGAGGAATGTCATGCATAAATAGAATCATGTGAAATGTCATGCATAATTTCTACATAAAGAACCATGATGATGAGTGTTTAGATCTTGTGATAATTAGTAGATGATGTATACTCACTAACACATGCCTACACACTAGAAGTTGGTATATCTCATATATAGAGATATATTTAATATTTTTATATTGAAAGATTCGTGATTTACTTGTCCGGTTTTCATAGTAAGTTTTATGTACCTACTTACGAACCGTGAATCTCACCCATCCATACCATTTTTATTACAGGGGAGGTTTAGTGTAGGTGCGTCATTTGGAGTACCTTGAGGTCGAGATGAAGGCATGCGGTGAATGTTTTTTCTTTCTTATTAGTCATAGTTCTCTCTAGACTCTGCATTTCATATTAGACCTTCAGTTTAGGATGTATAAAGATCAAAGTTTAACTTTTGAGACTTTTACCTTTATGTTTGAGTTGAGGTGATGGGAGATTAGTGACTTGATAGTTAGTATGTTTATATATTATGGTTTATTTCCGTTGCACATTTAAGATTATAGTTAAATGTGATAGTATTAATTCATTGTTTATGTTGTTTTAAGGTTAAGTATTCCATGAAGATTACAGGTTCAAGAAAAAGGTTAAAAATTATAGTGAATTTCATATGGATCTGGTTTAGTAGTGACTCGATTTCATGCCCAAATAAGGTTATGAAATTTGGGGTCATTACAGCAAAGGTAGAGGTACGGAGGGAATAAAGAAAACACAGAGTTTTCCTTGGGGGCAATAGAAGGGGGAACATGCCGTCAGGGTGCCAGGAAGCCAATCTGGATGAGGGATGGAAAATGGTGATAAGGAAATGAGGAAGGGCTCGTCTAAAGGAAAATAACAAGTCAAAGGCCTCCAAGTTCATGGATCCAGCTGGCAATCGTGTCGGACTCCTAAATTGGCGCAAACAGGTCACTAAAGGTTCAAATGGAGCAAATGGGCGGAGTGACCCATTTCGAGGCTGTTGGGCAGACCAGGCAGGAGGGATGCCTGGCCCAGCTCCGAACCAGACCTCATAACAAAAAACAAGATCAGGTGGTTCGGGGTCGAGCCCATCTAAAGTCGAATCGGTCTGTTGTTGTTGTTGCACCCATGAACAAGGCCTACTCCCACCATCTTCCAAAATCACAAGGAGCAATCTAGGGCTCGTAAGAGAGTAAACTTGAAGAAGGACGGAGACAGGATTGTCCATGACAGGAGTTTAGGTTTCTAGGCAGAAGTCGAAAGATGTTTACGCCGGAAAGATGGCATCTCCTTCATAGACAAGTCGAAGGTGCAAGTTTCTCTCCAGAATAAGGAATTGACTCAAGGAAAAAGGAAAGAAAAATTGGCAGTGGTGGAGGAAGAGGAGGTATCGAAGGAAGGAGGGTTTTCCAAACAAGGGGGTGCTCTGGCTGGCTCGTCTCCAATTCAAAGTAATGCTGACGATTCCGTTAAGGAGGGAGCCTCTAGGAGCTCGCGTATGTCGACTGGATGTTTAATGCAGGATAAGGGAGAAGATACCAAAATTTGATGTAGAATAATTTTCCAAAGCCTCAAACAATGATTAGATTTAAAGTGCGGAAGCAAAAGTTTTCAAGACTTGAATTTAGCACTACAAGTAGCCCCAAAATAAGAAGAAATAGATAATAGAATCATAGAAATTGAGTTTAGATGAATATAGAATGAAAATAAGAAGAAAAAAAGGAAAAAGACCCAAAAAGGGTATTTTAGTAATTTTGGATAGAAAGTCCAAAATTTACCAAAATGCCCCTCCGACGCATCAAAAAATTCTGAAAATTTTATGGTTGTTTCTAACATGTTCCAGGATCCGACAGTTAAAATTTCATGAAATTCTGATAAGATTTAATGGGTCAAATCAAAGAATTTCATAAAAATGAAAGTTCTTTAATAGAGGTTTCAAGAGAAGGAAGAAGAAGAAGGAAGGAAGGAAGGAAGAAGAATATGACAGAAATAATGAGAAGAGAATAGTATAGAAAAAAAAAAAAAAAGTTATGAAGAAATTAAGAGCTAAAGAAAAAAAATAGAGATATACCTTGAAGGAAAGAAGGAGCTTGTTGCTATACCAATGGAAGAAGAAGAAAGAGGGGAACCATGAGTGGCATCAACCCTTAGAGAAGAAGAACATGGCTACAGTCACACCTTGGGAACACTCAAATATTCAAAAACAAATTAATTTTTCACTACTAAATTATGGGAGAGGGGTTGTCTTTAAATAGGCTTACAACTTTAAGAAATTGGAAAATTGCCAAAATTAGAAGCTTTCTAAAATTCTAAACTTGCTAACCAAGTTTTCTAAAAAACATAGAACTTTTTAAAAACTAATTTTCTTAAAAAATTCAAACTTAAGACTTCTAAAAAACACTATTCCCGGTTTTAGTGACCACCACTTAGTAATTTGGTCATAACTTTCCCAAATCACCTCGGATTTGCACAATCTTGGTCTCATTAGAAAGATAACTAAATAACCCATCTAATAACACCAAAATCAAGCCAAAAAAGTCAAGTTTTGACCATAGAAAAATAGGGTCCAAAGTGAAAAATGGGACAACAACTAAAAACCCCAAAAAAGTGAACTAACCATAGCCCTATTGGCCTTATTACAAAATTAACCCCCCCCCCAAATAATTTTAATCAACCCCACATAATATGTACATCTAAACCGTGCCCTCTTATGTAGGGGTACATACATAAATCTTGCTTGATTGTCCACATCAATGTTTGTGTGATGAGGTGATTGGAGGTGCGAAGAGGTGGTCTGATGATGGGGTTATAGCGGCTTTCATCTTTTCTACAAGATGGATGGGCTACGATGGGATTTATGAGGTCTTCGTGATCCCTAATGCAATGGTGGCTGCTGCTTACAATTCAGCACCAAAGTATGGGGAAGATGAGGAGCCGTTGTGTGCTCTTCCTCCTACCCCTGCATCTGATTCATGTCAAGGAGCTTAGCCGACGGATGGGAATTTCATTGTTGGAATTGAGTATAGTAGAGGATTTGTTTTTAAGGAAATTGAACAAAAAAGAAGTCTTAGCCCAAGGAAGAACATGTTAAGACCAGCTAGCAGCAGTACAAGAAAGGGCTCCTGAGAGCTAAGAAGGCTTGTGTCATCTGTTCATTACAAGGTGAAGGGAAGAGGGAGAAGTAGGGGTAGAAGGGGGGCGCCAGAAGAAATGAATTTTATTTCAGTATCCCATGTTGAAGATGAATATCCTTTGTTGGAATGCTAGGGCGCATGGGGCTCAGGGCAGGAGGTGGTGAGTGAAGGAGATGTGCAAGGGTAGTTAGGTAGGCCTATTGTGTGTGCATAAAACCAAACTTGGAAGATTCGGTTGGAAAGAGGCATGGGGGTATACCCATATAGATGTGGTTTCGCATGCGGGCAGGATTCTAGTGGCCGGGGATAGGTCAGTTCTTGAAGTGGATGAGGTTAAGATGGGAACCTTTGTGGTGGCCATCCAATGTAAATCGCTCCTTGATTCTTTTCAATGGTGTTTTTCGAGGGTATATAGCCCAAATGCTAAGGTGCTGAGAAGTTGCTTATGGAGCGATCTGAAGGAGGTGCATGTTGATTGGCCTAGCCCATGGGTGATTGGAGGCAACTTCAATATTGTTTGTTTCGCCTCTGAGAAACTGGGTGTTCATTCAATCTCTACTTCGAAGAGGGATTTCTCAGAGTTCATTTAGCAACTGGATCTAATTGACCTCCTTGCTAAGGCTTCTTATACCTGGTCCAATGGTTAGGAGGTCCCTGCTATGAGCAAAATTGATCGTTTCTTGCTTTATTCTGATTGGAAAGATCATTTTCCCAGTGTGGTGCAGCTGGGTCAGCCAAGTGTTGGCTCTGACCATTTACCCATTTTGCTGCAGCAGACCGAACTATTCTCTGGCCCCATTCCTTTTGGTTTCGAAGTTATGTGGCTGAATGTGGAGGGTTTCAGAGAGAAGGTTGTGAGCTGGTGGCGTGAGTTTCATTTTGAAGGGTCGGTAGGGTTCATTCTTGCTCAGAAGTTGAAGGCCCTTAAAGAGGCTATCAGAAAATGGAACAGAGAGGAGTTTGGGAGGGTGGAAATCCAGAATGATACCTGCGTTAAGAGTATCTCTGTTTTGGACGTTTTGGAGTATCAGGGAGCTATAATGATGGCGGACCGTATGCACAGGGCAGACTAGCAAAAGAAGTTAGATGATTGGATCCGGCTTGAAAAGATAAGTTGGCAGCAAAAATCACGGGTCACTTAGCTGAAAGAGGGAGATCGCAACACGAGCTCCATAAGGTAGCGAATATGCAGTCCAAGACTAACCATATTGCTAAACTCAAACAGGAGAATCGGTGGATCTCAGGCAGGGTGAACATTGCTAATTTGTTTTCTGATTATTTCAGGAAATTGTATACAAAGCCGGTTCCGACAAGGCCCTGACTGGAGGGGTTGGTCTTCCGCGATTTTAGCGGATCAGAGTGCATGGTTGGAGAGACCAATTTTGTTGGAGGAGGTCAAAGAGGCTTTGTCTTCGCTCAAGGAGGATAAAGCCCTTGGCCCTAACAGCTTCCTAGTGAAATTTTTCAAAGCTTTCTAGGACTTTCTAAAAAGAGATGTTATGAAGGCTATGGAGGCTTTCTTTCAAAAGGAATCGTTGAACAGAAATGCAAATGTGACTTTCATCTCTCTTATCCCAAAGATTAAAGGCGCAGTGGAGCTTAAGGATTTTAGACCAATAAGTCTCTTGGGTAGTTTTTACAAGCTGCTTGTTAAGGTGTTATCTCGAAGGATGAAGGGGAATCTCGGCTACGCAAAATGCTTTTGTTCATGGAAGAAAGATCCTAGATTGCTCGCTGCTCACTAATGAATGCATTGATGAATGGCAACGACATGGTCAGTCAGGTGTTTTGGTGCAATTGGATAAGGAAAAAGCTTTTGACCATGTGCATTGGAGTTTTCTGCTCAATGTGATGTCTCGAATGGGTTTTGGTGGTAAATGGTGCAGGTGGATTTACAAGTGTATCTCGTCAGTTTCCTTCTTCTTATTGAATGGGTCTCCCGAGAACTTCTACCAGTCTTCGCCAGGACTAAGACAAGGTGACCCCTAGTCTTTGTTATTTTTCAACATTGTTATGGAAGGCCTCAGCTGCCTTGTGTCTACAGCAAAGTCCCTAAATCTTATTCAAGGCTGTAGGGTAGGGAAAGAGGGCATTTCCATCCCGTTGATCCAATATGCGGATGATGCTCTATTCTTCCTCAAGGTGGAGGCTGATCAGATCTGTAATCTATGAGGTATCTTGCTAATGTTCGAGGCGGTATTGGGGATTCGGGTAAATCTACGGAAAACCAAAATGGTTGGGGTTGGGTGTGTACCTTCTTTAGAGCAATGGGCTGATCTGTTTGGGTGTCCAACAACAATGTTGTCGTTGACTTATCTTGGCCTCCCTCTAGGACCTACGTATAAATCTGCTTCTATTTGGGACCTTGCGGTGGAGCGTTTTGACAGAAAGCTGGTTTCTTGGAAAGGCGGGTTATTGGGAGAAGATCGATCTTGATTAACAATGTCCTTTCTAGCCTCCTTGATGTGGCAGCCTTGCTATGGTTAGAGAAGAAATATCCTTCATAGAAGCCCAAACTTAAATTTCACAATAAATCTAAGTGATCATCTTGTTGCCCACAAGTTTAGGATTAGTTTTCTTTAAGTTTCTCCATGTTTTATGGGTTTAGAGGGTTAATTTTCATGTAATAAGGCCATAGAACCATGGGAAGGAGTTAGTTGAACTTTAGGAGAATTTTAGAAGTAGGTTTGCATGTGTTTTTTAAGTTTTATAAGGGGTTTTTTGTACGAGCCATACAACAAAAGAGGGAGTATTTTGGTCCAACTTTGTATAAAAGGCTTATAAAAGCCAAGTAATTGCTCTTGCATGATCAGTTTTGATGTTTAATAAAAAAAAAAATTGAAGTTTAAGAGTCGGATGGCTGGTATATTTCTCTCATAAGCATCTCTCATGGTTTAAGTGAGTTTCTATCTTTTTCTCGCCACTTTCTTCTCTCTTCTTTCTCTCTAATCTTCACTTACACAAATCCACTTCTCTTTCTTTCTTTTCTTCTCTTTAAAATCTGATTTTCTATCTTCATTCTTCTTTCATTATCCCTCTATCTTCTTTATCATCTTTACCACTTTTATTCTTTATTCTTGTTCTTTACTTTTCTTGAATTTTCTATGTGCAAAAAATTTTCTAGCAACTTCTTCTTTAATTACTTTCATCATTTTCACCGAAAACCCAATTCCTTCTAGACCTAAGCTCTCTATACGCATCTAAACCTATCCAAACAACTTTTCCCAATTTTCCAAACCTAGAAACCCTTTTTCTTGAGTTTTCCCCAGATTTTCAAGAACCATAACCAAAAAACCCAACCCCTATTAACCGTACCATTATAGACCCAATTTTCTTTCAATTTATTTTCATAAAACTATACCCCTACCTAAATTAGAGGGGGCAGTAGGGTATCCCCTAATGTCCCATCAAATTTAGGGCATCAAATTCAAAAACCCATCAATTTGGGAATTTCATACATCCTTCAAACTCCTTCTTTCTTTCTTACTTGTTTCTTCAATTTCCTCTAATTCTCCATCCCTCTTTATTAATTGAAGCATCCTTGATTTGATTTACTTCATTTTTGTATTTGTTTTATTAAAGAGTTGATTTCTTGAATTGTTCTTTTTCAGCATATATTAATTTCAAAAATCAATATTTATTGCTTCATAGGTTTGTTTAGGCTTTTATTTCATTAATCTTACGTCACTTCTGGTGTATTTCCTATCTCTCTTCTCCTTGCCAAGAGTTGTGGAAAGAAAGTTGGAAAAGCGCAGACGGGATTTTCTCTAGAAGTCTCCTGACGGCTCACACAAGTTCCATCTAGTTAACTGGGAAATGATCCACAAACCTAAGGCGAAAGGGGGTTTAGGCTTCCGCTCCCTCCACACCATGAACAAAGCTTTGTTGATTAAATGGTTATGGCGTTGTGGTACGAAACCCCAGCATCTATGGAGAATAATCATTACTGCCAAGTATGATCTCTGAGGCTAGTGCTGGGCTTCCAAGAGGCTTTATGGAAGTGTATAGCAGGAGGGGTGGATGTTTTCTTTCAGAATATTTCCTTCATGGTGGGTCAATGAGACAGACTTCGGTTTTGGAAGGATGTTCGGTGCGGGTTTCCATTCCTTCAGCAATCTTTCCCTCTTTTATTTTCTCTCTCAATGGCTAAAGAGGAGTCTGCCAAAGACCATTTCGCTGATAGTAGGAAGCCAGATGTTTGGGATCTCCACCTAAGAAGAGCTCTAAATGACCGGGAGGTGGACTTGGCAACTAATCTTATTCTCCGGATTTCCCAATTTCAGAGGCATCGTTCTGAGGAGGATGAGTGGAATTGGAGGCCTGGTCTAAATGGCCTTTTCTCGGTGAAATCGACCTACAATTGGTTGACCCAGGTGCCAGGCCATAGGTGCCCTTTCAATCCATCTGGATCCCGTATCTACCAATTAAAGTCTCGCTCCTACTCTAAATGATCTTCCACGGGAAAATCTTAACAATTGATAATCTAATTTCTCGGGCTCTTCCAATGCCAAACAGGTGTAGCATTTACTATGAGGACTTAGAGTCCATGAGCCATCTCTTCTTACACTGTCCTTTTGCTAGATCCCTATGGTCTTTCTTTTTTCGTAGCTTCTCGGTGGTGTGGATCCTACCGAGCTCCATGAAGTCTCTCATTTGGAGTTGGGATTTGTTGTTCCCAACTTCAAAGATAGGGGCGCAATTTGGAGATGCCTGCTGGCAGTCATATGTTGGACGATCTAGAATGAGCAAAATTCCCACATTTTTTAATGAACCAGGATGGAGATTGGGAGGCTACCGAATAGGACAATCTCCTTGTTGATGGGTTGGCTTGCGCACTTATCATTGTTCCAAGAGGTTAAAGCATTCCAATGGCAATTAGAGTGGGATTGGGTAGTGTTTAGCTAGATAGGTGATTAGGTTTTGTCTTTCTGTTTGTTTCCTCCTTTTCGTCGTTGTAAGCTAGCATTTCTCATGTTGCCCTTTTTACACTTTATGCTTCAAAATATTCCTCGTTATCAATCAAAAAAAATATAATTAGGATTAGTAGGATATTTTGATTTGTGTGATTTGCTATTGCCCACCCAGATGGGTATCATATCACTTAAAACAAATTAGACGAATTCATAGGTGGACCATGAGTGCAATATAGAGAATAGAAAACATAAGACATCCCCAGCAACCTCCCAATATAAAATGGAGGCAACCCCACCATACCCTATTTCAAACCCACAAAAATGATGATCAAGAGTGTTATAACATCCAAAGCATAGAAGAAAAAAAAACACACCCGTATCAACTTAAGTCTACAACGGATACAAAGGATAAAAATTGAAATACCCTATAAAGGGAAAAAAAATGAAGAAAATACTCCTTACCTCTTATCACCCATTCAAAGTATTGCTAAAACAAAATATAAACAAAAAGGAACCCTAAAAACCTTGAGCCAAATAAATAAATAAATAATCCCTCCATCCCCAATAAAGGCTGAAAACTATCTTGAAACACACACACGGAAAATTTCAAAACTGTTTTGAAAGAAAAGAGAGCCATTATGAGCACCCGAAGAATTTAAAATGTAAAAAAGATTGAGAAATCATGAATAGTGAAATAACTAATACCTCAAGAGGTTAAGAGATACCCAAAAAGATAAATTTGCCTCACGTAAAAAACACAAGTACTAGAAGAGAAGCCATGACAGAGAGAGAGATAACAAAAAAATAAATCATACAACCAATATGAAAATAACGAAAATATCCCCACATCCTTGCCCCATGATGCTGATGCTGGAAACTATTTTAAAAAATAGAACAATGCTAAGGAAACCAGCCCGTGACCATACTGCATTCAGAATCACTGCAACCTAAAAAAATCCCTAGAACTGCGCTACGACAAGTGGACAACCCTGATCCTGAACAAGGCAAGTCAGAGCGGTTAGGGGACAAGAGTGGTCTCCTTATTAGCACCATTGCTCTAAAGAATATCAAGAAAAAAATCGCACACATCTGTATACAGAAAAACAAACAAACCATATTGATACTGGAAATTATATTAAAAACATCGAAAGAAACCAACAAAACAAAACTTCAAAACCAAGATGACAACAAAAAGCCACCTCCAACACCCTTACAATTAATTTGAACTAATACAGATTTTTAAAAAAAAAAAAAAAAAAAAAAAAAAGAATACCAAAAAAAAAAAAACAGTGAATAGAACAGAAGACACAATTTTGCTTTTTTCATTAATCCTTTGTTTTTATATAATGGCAAAAAAATAAAAACGTTTAGGTGAAAACAACAAGCTCCAAGCAATATAAAACTAATCAAACCCAATGTGAAACTGAAGAAAAAATCCCTTCTTTGGACTTATTTTGAACAAATGCCAAAACCAAAACGCAAGTAATAGAAAAGAGGTTTCTTTTTGCCATAAATTCGATGAACTAATGCCACAACACATATATACATGGAATAAAAACAAGATAGCAAGAGAGAAGGAAAAAAAACACACAGGGAACAAAAAAGCCTATATGAAAATTGCCACAACCAATAAAATTTAAACAACCATAAAGAAAACCCATGTCTACAGTGAAATAAAAAAAAATCCGAATTAATAGACCGAATGAATGGATTAGTAGTAAGTACCTCCGACGCTATTATGGTTGGAGCAACCGGCGACAGCCCTGGCGAGAACGGGGACAGGGTCGGGAAGGTCGTTGGAGTAGGGCATGACGGGCATGCATATACAAACGGTGGAAGTCGTTCCTCCATCCAAACCCAGAATGACGTCCGACCCATCTCGACTTACAGGCATTTCGTGTTCGAAGTCCCAAATCTCTCCATTTCTATACCTCTTCATCACAACACCACTCTCCTCTGAGAAAGGAAACCAGAGATGCGGATGGCAAGAAGAGAAGATGCAGAGAAGATGTATGGAAAAGCTTCATTCATTAATTAAGAAACCGTAATTAAGAGGCGACAGAATTGTGATATAGATAATTTGATTTGGGATTCGGACGGCCGAATGGGCCAAACATAAGGGGTTGAATTGAATCTGGAAAGGAACAGGTTGCAGTTCTTCTCTCTTGGATGCGTAGGACAAGAAGTGCAGTTGTTTTCTCAAGTGCATGGGACAAGAAGTGGCACACCCCCCTTTTGTGAGGACCACGTACTCCTTGCGTTTACTTTGACCCATCAGTAATTCAAAGGAAAAGGATCTCCTACACCCATTTTTCTGTCCCCCTGTGTCCACATAAAACAATGGTGGATAGTCGAGAAGGATCTTCCCCTGCCATCTTATGACCTGTTAAGATCCCTGTAACATGATTGGTGGAAAAAAGTGAAAAAAAAAAGTAAAAACCATCTAATTCATTTTTTTCCTCCAATGATATAGTGTCGCTTGTTAGACAGGACCTTAACAAGTCATAAGCGGTAGAAAATCTATTTGGGTGTACAAAATATAGAGTTAAAATTTTAAAAAATGTCCTGTCCAAAATATACTATTCACCCCCTCCCTTTGTGAGAGGGCAAAGATATTTCGAAAACAAAAGTAAGTAACCATAAAAATAGAAAATATAAACTTTGCAACAAGCTTAATATATATTAACTGAAATTGTCATCGAAGAACAACATGTGATTAAGAGTGAGCCTCTTTTAAATCTACAACATGAAACATGTATTAAAACTCTTGCTAACATTGAAATTTCAATTTTATATATATATATGTCATGTTTTCAAGACATTTTCTAATTAATGCATTTTAAGCTTGTTGCATAAGATTTGCTCTCAAAAAAGGCATATAGGATTAAAATCGTTAATATCAAAAACAAAGGGGGAGGGGGAGTAAAACCGTTAAAAAAATAAATAAATAAATAAAAGTTTTTAGATCAACATTTGTTCCATATTTAAAAGAGACATCAAATTAAAAAAAACCACCATGTGTCAGTCTATGGTGTAGGGACACATGAAGACAAATAAATTTGGATGTGGGAGATTCTTTTCCTTATTCAAATCCAATCGTTGCTTGAGGCACCCTCATGTGAGATCATCTTTGTTCAAACTAATTTTTTTTTTTTTTCCTTCTCTCTTTCTTTAATCCCATTTTGTTGTCCACCCACTTTGATTGATCTATTTGTTCATTTGTGGAACTTACGTTAAAAAAACAAATAGAATAGTCATGGGTTGGTTTTCTTTGCTAATTAAATAATGGGGAAAGAAATTTGTCATTAGTTGTTACGTCATAAAATGTGATGACCTTTTGCAACTTCAAAGTTTTGAATTAGCCTGGAGAAAGACGGCACTCATAAAACTTGAAACCTATTGTTTTCAAATAGCGTAAAACTCGCTACCAAAAAGCAAAAGAACAACAAACTATACGAGGAAAATGAAGATAAGAGGGAACGCTCAGCTTTTCAAAAATGAAACTCATATATAATGAAGTAAAAGGAAGCACTGCAAACTTGAAATGAGGCAATCATTGCACAATATAATGGGATTGAAATTGTTATTCTTATGTGAGAGAATGGAAGTTGTTATTGTTATTGTCATAGTTTACCGATTGCATGCGTTGACTCCTTGATTTCTCGAGTTGATTCGATTTTAAAGCCTAGTAAGTGTATACTTGACTCAGTGAGTCAAGTTGCTGTTTCAATAGATTCTTTTGAGTCAACAATTTATAAGCCTTAAAAAGACTAAAGATCAATTTGTAACCTAATAACAAATCCTAAATTCTGTTGAATTTTGGGTTTCTTTCTTAAAGCTTCCAACAAGAGAGTTCCCAAAGTCATTCAAAAACTAAGAAGAGTGAGTAAAAAAAAAACCTTGAAAGATTGAAGTCATAAGTTGTAATAAGATTAAACTTTAAACTCTAATTTTTAACCATATAAATTGCATTTTGTTTTTATGTTTATGTTGAAAGATGTACTTTTGGATTTCCAACTATAATAATACTTATAGTAGTACTTTTACTTTATCTTAGGCTTTCGAGTTCATAATAAGTTACATCTACCTTTTGTGCTGTTAAAATGTTAGTAGTTTGTATAGTTTATTTTTGGGTTTTCGTGTTATGATACTACAAAATGTTTATATTTATCATAAAAATAGACAATACTTATATCCAAAATATTATCTGCAATTTTTAAAATACCTGAACTTTCTTAAAATTTGTCTTTCTTATCTTTTCCTTTTGAGTTAGTTCCTTCTTCTTGAGAATGTTCTTATTTTCAAGGTTTTGAAAATATTTTATGTTGTTGTCATTTTTCTCATTGTGTATTTTCTTTAAAGCTTGTTTTTTTTTTTGAATTTGAATTTGAATTTGAATTTGATGGCATTCATCATCTTTCTACAATCACATTTTATGTTCTCTTTAAGACCATGATAATAACATTAAAAAGACTTGGTATTTTAGGGGTATATGATTGTGATTGTTTTTTCATAGGCGTTTGAGTATAAGAGGATGATTAAGTTCTTTTAGGATCAAGAGGTTGTAGTTGGTTCATCCTAGAATATAGAGTATTAGAGGATTGGGGGATTCTTTTAGCTTGTCCTTTCGGATTTTTAGAAGTAGAGGTATTTTCTTTAAAATCCTTTAGAGGAATAAACCTTATTAACTTGAAAGTTATTTCATGATACCTTGGCATAGGAATATGGTTGAGGTTTTGATTTCTCAAACTTTTCACCTTGTTTCAAGGGTGCCTTCCCCTTGAATGTGTTTTCCTTTCTCTTAATCCCATAGGACTTTTGTGATAGTCCTTGAAAAGTTACTTTCTCTTTACCCTTATGAAAAGCTTGTGTTATAACCTTACATTTTGATTTTATAAATACATTCTTAGTCTTTTGCGATGAGGAAGTATGATTGACATTGAAATTAAACCCAAGTCTTCTTATGTCACCATCATCTTCTCTAATTTCTCATTTTCTTGTGCTATTATGGACAATGACTTCCTTTTGTCCTCCTCAAGTTATTTAATTTGCTTGAGATACTCTAAAGACTTCTATCAAATTCATATCTCTTATGAGGTTTTCTTCCTTATATTTCATTATCCCTTAATTATTTGTTATGAACTAATAAGAAGAAAAAGAGCAAGTGGACCAAGTGATTTCAATGAACATATAAATTTAAGATAGGAATTATTCATAATAGACATTTTAGTCATTTATTATGGATCAAGATCAATGACCATTGTCAAATATGTCTATTAAATCAAATTTCATACATTGAAGCAAAAGAATAGCATGCTAGATCATAGAAACATAAGTGACATAAAATGATATACCTATCAAGATCAATATGTCACTAATGATCTAATAATGTGCATAAGTAGACATAGGATCACTAAAAGCAGTCAATATACGTGCTTTTATGGAGCATACATGCTCAATATATATTACAACTAAGAACAAATCCATCATGATGTATATGACAACTAAATAGTAATAACATATCATGAATAATAGTCACTTGCACACATCATAAGCACATTTTCTATATGTTTTGTAAGATTTTGAGTTACATTAGCTCAAGCAATGGATTCCAAGTATGTGAATGAAAATTTACCTAGTATGGTACCACACATGCTTGGGATAATTGACCACTTGATTTTCCTTTGGTCAATTAATTTTCATAGATGATCAGCACCTTTTATGCTTACCTGTCAAGGTGTTCAATCAAGATCGATGTCACTCATTCGGACATATTCCTTGATTGCTAATTTGACTTTGTTATTTGAGCCAAGATCATCTAATTTGCCTACTTAATGATCTTTTGAAGATCATTCATTTAGGATTCTTTCAATCTTACTTGTAGGGCTTAGATCTAATATGGATCATCTAAAGCCCTCTTTCCTATAACCTATATTGGATCATGTTCATTGTCAATATATCATCTTGATATTCTCTCACCCCAAAATAGAATGTGAGTTCATCTTTCTTCACCCAAATTTTTTTGACCCGTGTTTCTTGAATCTTGATTTGTCTTGAGTGGATCATTATTTTTAAATGATTTTTGGGTTCTAAAAATTGATTTTTTCCTTTTTAGATTTATTGCATCTTGAGTCTTTTGAGAATGAACTTAGTTTATTCTCCTAGACTCTTAGGCACTTTGGGCATGCAAGTTCCTTTATCTCTTGATGCACTCAATTCTTATATGACCATCAACTCCACAGTAGTGGCATGTGATTGAAGGTCTTTTAGATGAGTCATGACTTATAGAGGTTGGGTTATAGCCTATTAATAAGCTAGATACTTTGTTTCATCTTTCACGATGAATAAAAATTTTGTTTTTGAAAGAATATCGTCTTCCACCATATATCATGGCTTGTGGAAAGACATTGGCCTTACTTTTAAATTTTACAAATGCATTTCGTGACCTTTTTGTGTAAGTAAAAGGTTGAGAATTTTCGAAGTTAAATCCCAAACTTCCCTTGACTCTTCATTTTGTGTCCAATGTTGTTATTTTCTTTGATTTTAAATTTTTTTGGACAAGGAGACTATGAGATTTCTTTTCATGTTATTCTAGTTCATTTACTTGAGTAAGTAGATCAATTGTTCTTTTTGAAAGTTTGGAGGATGTGATGTTAAGACACTTCTTGTTCTCTTCTATAGATTTAACTTTTTGTTCAAGTTTAACAGTCTTGTTAGACAAGATTTCATTGTCCTCAACTAGTTTCCTCTTTTCCATATTTTTATTTATTTTTTCTAGTGTGAGGAATGTTTTTGCCTCACTTAGTATTTTTATAGAAGATTTATATTATCTTTTAAGCTTTGATTTTCTTCTCTTAAATTGGAAGCCAAAGACCTCAATTCTAACTCTTCTATTCTTTTCTTTAGTTTTTCATTTTTATTTGAGATATTAGAATTTATTTTAAGCAACTCATCATTCTCATCTAAATTTAAATAAGTTTAGTTCAAAGGAATAAGTTATTTCTTCTAAATCTTTTAAATTTTCATTTTCTTGAGTTAGACTTGAGTTTCTCTATTTAAAGACTTGATGGTCTTGGCTAACTCTATATTTTCTTCATAGAGTTTGTCTAATGATTTTTTTGATGCCTTTTTCATCCTTTCCTTCTTCATCATTTCCTGATTCACTTGCAACTGAATCCTTAGGAGACCCACAAGCCATGAAGGCTTGGATTTCATGTGAAGATCTTTCTTCACTACTTTGGGAATCATATTTTGACTCATCTTAGTCATCCCAAGTGTCTGTCATTGCTTTCTTTTTGTATTTCTCTAAGTGGTTTGGGCATTCTCTACCAAGATGACCAAAACCACTACATTCATGGCAATTTGGCTCTTCCTTTAGAACCTCATTCCTATAGCCACCAGTGAATTTTTTAAAGCTTTGGAAAATTTTGCCAAGCTCCTCATTGGAGTCCTCATTTGGTTTAAGTGTCATTTCAATGGTTGGAAGGGACCCTAGTAGTCCCTTAGGTATATGGATCTTTGACTTGGGTTGTTAAGCTTAATAAGAGCAACCTGGCTCTAATACCAATTGAAAGTCCGGTATTAATCCCAGAGGGGGTGAATAAGATATATTTAAATTTATTTTCTAATTACCCCAATCCATTTGTTGTTAAGCTAGTTAACTGAATTAATCCCGTTGCTATCCACCAATTGAATTTAGCACTCAGATGATATTATGCTTGAACGTGGAATTGTTCAAATGTATTGCATGTAAGTTATTTTAATATCCGCAATGCTTAATAAATTAAATGCTAAATAGAAATACCAATTACAAGCATTCACACAATACACAAGATGTATAGTGGTTCAGCACAACGGCCTACATCCACTCTCAAAAACTTACAACCGAGCTATATAATTTTATTAAAATTGAAACATTACAATCAAGGCTAAAATTATATAAAGGCCTATCTACTTGCCTTATAAGCTAATCTACACCCGGTGTCTCCTGTGAGTGTGGTTTATGGTCTACTCCTGGTGTCTCTGACAGGAGTGGTCTACGCTTCCAATATCTTCAGCGGAAGTGCTAAGATCTACACTACCGGTGTCTCCAGTGGTAGTGCTCTATTCTCCCGGTGTTTCCTACAGGAGTGGTCTACACTTCTGATGTTTCTGGTGGAAGTGTCAATGTCAATACTACCGGTGTCTTCGGCGGTAGTGCTCTATTCTCCTGGTGTCTCCGGTGGGAGTGGTCTCAAGAACATGAATGAAAACATTAAAGCAAGTGTTACCTCTCGAGGTTGACTTTTCTTTCGTCACAGGTTGGGGTTGCTCCGTGTAGAGCAAGATGTGACTAATAGTCCTCAATGCTTCTTTGTTAGCTTTTCAAGCTTTTAGAGCCATCACTGGTGGGTTGCTCCTCCTTGAGCAAGATGTGACTTGAGTCCCCACAATGATCTTCACTAGGCTTGCACCTTAGACAACCCTTGAAGCCTTCCTCTTAATGATTTGCTTTATAAAGAGTAGAGAGGAAGCAAAGAATGGTCTATGGGATGTAGATTTTCCTCTCTAGGTTCAATGAGAGATGAGTAGAGATCTGCAATGGATTGGAGAGCCAAATCTCTCAAGAAACTTCCCAAATTTTGTAAAAGAGCATTAAAGACCAATAAAGACAATTTTTTGTTGCTCTTTGGAGCTTTCCTCCTCTTACAATGGACAAAAATAACCCTTGTCCATTGATCAAGAACTTTCTCAAATGGTCCAATGACCA
Source organism: Platanus orientalis (assembly GCA_025762735.1). NCBI lineage: Eukaryota > Viridiplantae > Streptophyta > Magnoliopsida > Proteales > Platanaceae > Platanus > Platanus orientalis. The sequence goes on along the minus strand of JAOXJP010000012.1, from coordinate 1,359,881 downwards.
TAGCCTTTGATTTGGTATATTTTTAACGTTTTAGTTACCATTGGATGAATCTAGGCAACTCTGGATCGATCCAAGTGCTAATTTATCTCAAAAAGAACTCCAGAGAGTTACTAGTTCGATCCTGAATCGATCCAAATAAGTTTAGATAGAACTGGGGACTTTGGATCGATCTTGGATTGATCTTAGCACTCTGCAATGACCTTCAAATGCCTTGGAAAGGCTGCAAAGGGCTTGGGATCGTCCCTCTAAGGTCCAAGTAGGTTCGTAGACCTTCTTAAACCCCATTATGACCTTTGGTTCATTTTGGCCTCATTACCTTTCCTGATTTACCTTTGAGAGCTCGAAAATGAGCATGAACCCTTCAAGATGACTCACATGAACCCGACTTGATTCTAACATGACTCAAAAAATGCCCTGGTCTATACAATGCATGTATTTACAAAATTTTAATTAACAAAGTGAAAGATAATTTCTCATAAAGAGAATAAGTTGATATGGACATGATACAATGTAGTAAATAATGGATGGTTCTTTTGAGATGTAGATTATCATAATTGTTTGAATTTTGAATTATATGAAACAGGATGGTGAGCACAATGGATGCATTTCGTGGGTTTTAGATCACCTACCATGAAACTACTTGCCCATCAACCCTTTTTTGTTGCCAAGGTTGGACAACAGTTTTGAAGATAAAATGAATTTAGTTACAATAATTTTTTTTTAAAATTTGACTACATGATAGCTGGTTTACTACCAAATGTCTATGAAGATGGTTTTTCTTGGAAGCTGAAAAGGAGTTAAATCACCCTAATTAATCGGCATATGCGATTTTATCACCAGTTTTATAATCTATAATCTTGATGATGTAGGAAATTTTAGAGTTGGGGTCGACACTTTTGCTATTACCAAAAATGCCTTTTGAAAAGGATATACTATTCAAACATCTAAGGAAGGACAACTATGTGCAGCTAAAATCCATAACTTAAATGGTCCTAAGTCCTCGTTTATTTCATGGAATTTATCAAGTTTTTAAAGTAAAATTGTCCTTTTTTCTGTAGAAAGATCACTGGCCATCTAATAAGATGGGAAAACCGCCCTCGTATCCTGTGCTTTCCATCCAATGACTCACCCACTCCATTTATGATCATTTTTTGTATTCCGACCATTTTAGTGGGAATTAGCAACATTCTAAAGGAGAAAACTCCAATAGTCACTACAACAGTCATCTAGGATCTTTGTGCTCGACTTTCACACAAAGAGCTCCACATCACCCTCAACTATAAGTGCGATCAACAACATTTGTAAAGGATTTTCTTTCTTTTTTTCAAGTTTAGATCATTAGTGTGGCAACTTTACGTTGTTTCTCTTTTATTCTTCAAGTTCTTTAACTAGGATAACATTCGTTTCACAAATTTCTCCATTCTTTATATAATTTTGTTGGTATTTTGTAGTTAATTTATGAAATATTTTTTGATTTTGATATTGGGACTGATCCCTTCTATATGGTTTTCCTTATTCATTTTGAGATTTATGAAATCTACAAGGTTTTGATCTTTTCTATATGGTTTTCTCAATTTTTTATGAAATTTTTTAAATTGATCCCTCTTGTTTTTTTTCAATCCAGTCAAGGTTCCTAAACGTGATCTTGATCCCTCTTTTCTTTTTCAATCAAATCATTCCACTCTATTTCTCTATCTATGCAGTTTAGGTTATGTTCAGTCAAATAAACACCCTTCCAATAAAAACAATGCTCTTCCATCCTATTTATTCAACCTAGACTCTATAAAAACAAAAAGAGCATGAGAAAATTTATGAGCAAGAGGAGAAAGATAAGAAAATAGGTAGTCTCCATTTGGTTTGATTTTTTGTTTATGATTTGAGAAGAACGTGAGATTTTTTAATTAAGTTGCACGGTTTCAATGAATTGTCAGTTTGATTTGTTCTTACCACAATATGAGTTTTCTTTCTTTCAATGATTTGATGGCTGTATAGTTTCTTCTCAGCACGATCTGATTGGGATTTTCATGAAGATTTTTTTTGGATGATATGAATAACTTCATTTGATATAAAATAACGCACACATGTCACATGGTCTAATGGTACTTAAACATGGTTCACCAAAACCTGATAGCTTAGATCTAGCTTAGTTTTTTGTTTAGTTTCAATTTCTTGTCTTATATTCTTGTAGATTTGTGGATTTTGACTATAAATCTATGGATTGATCTTGGGGAAATGAAGGATTTCAAAAGTAAAATGAGTTTTGGAAGAATATCCTCTTGGAAACAAGGAATAGAAGCATTTGGTGTGTCATGCCCGGAACCTAGGCCTGACTCTCGCTTATATTCAACCTGGATTCAGACCACAACCTTCTGAAATTCTGGTCCCAAGTAATCATGGGGGGGTGAATAGGATTTCTATATTTACTAAAAATTCCTTAGTTGTTAATCTCACTTTTAGATTTACTTAACCTTTTACTTTAATATGTAGTAGAATAACACAACTAAATATAATCTCTATGAATATATCATAGACCACTATTCTCCGTCATACACTATAGTGTTACTTATAGCAAAGCGGGAGATGGATTGATAAATTCCCTAAGGTTGCTTGATTTATGCTTTTACTCTAACCTTAGGTGACTCTAAACAATGTATTGTACAACTTGCATAAATAAGATAAACATAAAAGTACAATGTATGAAAGATGCAGAGAGCACAAAGATACAAAGATATATAGTGGTTTGACACTCTAACCTATGTCCACTGTCGAACGGTTCAATCCTCGAGCCCGATTGATTTTTTTATTAATAGTCTAACAATATTACAAAAGTAAATCAACAAACTTACTCAACTTCCTCCAACTTACTCAACTTCTTTCAATGGCTCCGATGAAGAGAGGTGTCGCACCTGATATCTCCAGTGAGTGCTATAGTCTAATGTGTCTGGTTGACTTTTTCTTCCGATGTCTCCAACAGAATATTGATTTGTAGAAGATAACTTATCTGTAATGCACAAGCCTCTTGATAGGCTCATTGGACTATTTGGTTCAGCTTTGAGAGCTTCTTAGACTAGAATATGCATTTAAAAAAAAAAAAGATTTCTCTTAACTAGACTCAAAGCAAGAGTCTATTCATCTCAAACACAGCTTGGTAATATGGATTTACAAGTATAAACACTCATAAGTTGTATGGCTGCCTCTCACATATAGTTATACCAATATCAAAGCACGAAGAAGCTTCTTTAAGCTTAAATCACCCCCCAGAAAGTTTTAATCCTTTAAATAAGAGTTTTTATTGTTAATGGGGATTAAACCCCTTATTTATAGAGGAAAATCTAGTTATTTTTTAGCCTCAATGGCTCTATTACAGCTATTAAAAAGCTAGTCGTTATAGACATTTGAATTAAAAATATATATATGGGGGATTTGAGCGTTCGGATGACCTATTCGAGCACTCGAGTAAAATCATTCTTTAGAGTGGTTTTTCTGAGCAAGTTTGAGTGTTCGGATGGGTCCTTCGAGTGCTCAAACCTATTTTAGTGCTCAAAGGTCCTATTTAAGTGCTCGAACCTTGTCAGTCTTGTTTTCTTAACAATTTTGAATTTTTTGCTTACAGTCAGAACATGACATTGGTTCAAGGTTAGTCCTAGGGTCATAACATGATCCATTAAGTCTTCCTATGTCCTACCATAGTCCAATTGAGTCACTTTGAACACTACATGATTTTAGACAAGTCCAACATATCATTTTACATGTTCAGCATAGAGTGCATGTTGACTTAGCCTCTTGAAGTTCTTCAGTTGTGAAGAATTGGCTTGAGTAGCTTGTGGAACTTCAACTCTTGATACGGTGTTACTTGAACTTGGTCCTTGGTTCTTCACACTTTACAAACTCAATTACGTAGAACCATAGCCTAATATAACTCATATAACATTGTCATGGAATTGACAATACATATGGACTTAATTAACACCTTTTACTATAATCACAACTTTTTTTTTCCTTCTAGTTCATTTATAACCTTATGCAGCGGAAATAATAACAAAATGTCTCTAATGACATGTATTCAATGGTGCAATGGAAACGACATCTCTAACACAGTAATGCAACATAATAAACATAAAGTTGTCTAACAATATATCAACATAAAATAAGGGTAACATGCATCTATATCAACTAGAACTTCCCACAAGCAAAGCTATTTTCTCATGTTAATCAACATGTATGGTTCCATAATAATCCAATCCATTTATTCGGCTAAAATATCACCAAGAGTTTTCACATCCATCTAACTAAAATCAAATACATTCATCCTGAAATAAAAGGGTTCAAATACATGCCCAACACAAAGGAGAAGTTCATATAAAGTGCTATCTAAACAAAAATACGAGGAACTATAATCCTCCTAAAAATATCTAGCTAGTCACTTGCATAGCTCCTCCATGCTCTAGCATCTTAATGTGAAAATTATTGTCAATTTGGGTGAGCTTGACAGACTCACAAGTAGCCATGTAAAATATACAAGGAAATGCCAGGCTTAGCACGAGCTTTTCTAAAACAAGTATATAAAATGGTGCATAAAGTATGAAGTCATGCATAGGCTTAGCACAGGCTTTTCCAAAATAAGTATATAAAATAGTGCATAAAGTATGGAGTCATGCATGGATACAAGATGTTCTAGTGGATGCTAACAATGACAAATCATATTAAAGTATAGTTTATGCATTTTTTAAACAAAACATAATGGTCACCCTATGTAAGGAATCAAGTACGAAAACCTGACTTCTCGTTCAAAACACGTATGGAAACATATACATATCTTATACAAATATAACCCACGAAGGGTCTCTGTACTACAAGGGCTAACCTTGTAGAGGTCTCCGAATTATAAAGACGTTTGCCACACTGCCACCATAAGGGTCTCTGGGCCATAAAGACGATTGTCACAAAGGGCCAACCTATAAGTGTCTCTAGGCCATAAAGGCGAATGCCATAAAGGGCTAACCCATAAGGGTCTCTGGGCCACAAAAGCAAATGACAACAAAGAGCCAACCCCTATAAGGGTCTCTGAATCCAAAACAGGTAAATCCATTGAATTCAAAACATGTAGCTATGTATACCTCGTGTGCTTCCATAAATTGAAAACATGTAAGCATGATGCATAAATTCAAATCCTCAAAGTAGCTTCCAATCTTTACAAAACATATGGCATACCATGGTATATGAAAATATAAGATGCTTGACCCCATTTCTAGAGTACATTGAGAGCTATGAATTAACAATGCTCCTCTTTATAAAATAAGTAAGGAATACATCATGCAAAACTATCAAATCTATAAGGATTTGTTCTAAATTCAAAGAAAATAGGGAATGTCATGATAAAGAACCTACATATCTTAAAATCCATGGGAATATAGTTCAAAACCCAATGATATATACATATTTGGAAAAAACAACTTTGTAAAGTATCAATATCTCAAGAATAACCATGAATCAACTAAGCATCCTAAGCCACAACAGGATATATTTGGTAAGGCGGACAAAATCCTATAAAACTCGTGCAGATGACATCATGAGATTCCTCAAATCACATTTTGAAAACCATAAATCTAAGATCATAAGAGAAAAAAGTAATAGCATATTTTATACAATTACTTACAAAGAGCTTCTTCTTCCTAGAGTTATTCTTCCTATTGTAAGACTTCTTTTCCTTTGAGCCTCTTCTTTAAAGACTACCCAAAATCCTCGTTCTCTACAATATACAAGGTATAAACTACTAAATGCTATGAAGTTTCAAGTAAAACTGTAAGAAAATACTAAAATTCAAGTAGATTCTTCATTAAGGAAAGCTTCCATAGCTCACCTTGCCCAATATGGGATTGTTCTCCCCCCTCTTCCCAAAATCTCATTTTTCTCTTTTTCTTTTTATTTTTTGATGTAAATGAGGTCATTAAGATTTTTAAAACATTTTTATAGGGTTTTGGGTCGAGTTTGGTGGATCCCATGCTCCTCAAAATCAATAAAATTTGATTTTTCATAAAAAAATTAATAGTTACGGATTAATCTGCCCAAAATGTGCGGATCGATCCAGATGTTGCTGGACTCCCACTTTCTGAGTCGCAATAAATTTTTGGATCGTTTGCTCATTTTGGGCAGATCGATCAAACTAGTTTGGTCTGTTTTCCCCTTTAAGCTTCAAACGGGCATAACTTTCGCTCCCGATATCCGTTTTCAACCCATAAATACTTGAAATAATCGACTCAACAAGATCTACAATTCCCTGTGTCCTCATTCACTCAAAACAAAATCTTGAAGTCTTTAAACTACTTCTATTACTTTCCTTCCTCTCATACTCCATCAAGCGACATGTTTTTAGCCTAAAAGCCTATACTTTATGTATTATTTTCCACTCATAGAAAGGCTTTTATGTACTTTATCTAAGTACAAAAATTAGATTTAAAAGTTATATATTTATTTAAGGGATGTTACACTCTCCCCCCTTATAAAAGAATTCAGTCATTTGAATTCGATGTACCTTGATATTGGAATAAGTATGGGTACTTCGCTTTCATCTTCTCCTCTCCTTCCCATGTTGCTTTTTCTTCCACATGGTTGCATCACAATACCTTCACATAGGGAATAGTTTTGGTGTGCAACACCTGCTCTTTTTGGTTGAGAATCATCACTGGTTGCTCATCATAAGATAAGTCTTTTCAAATAGGCACTGACACACATTCTAAGGCATGGGATGCATCACACATATACTTTATTTTTTTCGCAACATGGACACATGAAATGGGACTCCTAAAATCAACGCATGAATTTTAATACACTTGAAAATGAGCTTAAACTTTAATTTTAATATTTAAAATTCAAGTGTTAAGCTTTGGATAGAAATCTATTAGCTTCATTGTTGTTAATTTAGAACTCCTTCAAATGCCAAAAAACTAATTTTTTACAAGGGTATAAGGGACCCTCTTAGGACATTACCATAAAAATTTCAATTTCAAAAAATGATCCCAAAATTATATATAAAAAAAAAAGTAAGAGGGGCTCAACATGAAAACTAATAGAGAAAGGTTTGGTCACGGACTCGTAGATATAATTATAGGGCCCAAGGGTGCTCCAAAATTTATGAAAATTTGCAGGGATGTAGCACACCCATCGGGCATACTGTATAAAAATTATCTCATAAAGCACATTGAGAAATTAAATAAAGATCTTACACTAAGATCCTCTACAAACTTAATCAATCAGAGGCAGTGTCGTGCCTTTAATTTGCAGACAGAACCCCAGGGCTCTAACATTCTCAAGAGTCCATGAAAATTTATAGGGGGTATAACATCCATATATGAGACTACTATATAATAACTAACTTAAAAGGAATTCTACAAAAATAGATAAAAATCCAAGATTATTACTTACTCGTATTGAACTGAGCAGAGGCAGTGTATTGTCTCGGACTTGCAAACATTATTTTACGACCAAAACATGGTCCAATGCTTATAAAACTTTGCAGAGGTGTAGACCACCCTCTCTAGGACCTACCCTAAAAATTCAAACTCAAAATAAACTTTACAAATAAATAAAAAATCCAAGACTGGAGATGTCTTAGATAACAATCCAGCATAGACATGTTTTGTCTCTACTATGTAAACTTCATTAAAGAGATGAATGGAGCATAACATGGTTCATTTTAGCAGTGCTCGGGGGGGATTAATCTAAACCTAATCTAAGAATGAATGAAGAACAAGGGAAAATGGATTACCTTCTCAAGGGTTGGAGTAAAGGAAGGAGGTAAGTTTCCTTGTTATCTTATTATCTTTTTTCGTTCTCTCTTACTTTCTCTTGGATTTTCTTCTCTCTTTTTATCTCGTTTTATCCTCCCTTCTAGCTCTACATGGGGCTATTTATAGTGTTTTGGGGTATTTGGATGGTCATGGGGGAAGGCCATGCGTCCCCTTCGATGAGGTAGGCCTTACTATCCAACCATGATTTTTAGGTTCCTACATTTGAAATTTTTTGAATTTACTATGTTTTTCGAGTCTCCTGGATGTTCCAGTTGCAATGCTACAATCTGAATTGAATTTCGATGAGTGTAGGTATGGGGATTTGGGTTTAAGTGCCCCTGGAATCTCTTAAACACAAATAAAAAGGGTAAAAAGGTAAAATTGATTTTTGAATCTTTGATATAAAAGGTAACCCTCAAGTTTGGAACTATTCGCAAAACTGATATCCGAGCAATAAACTGCACTGGAAAACCTATTCCAATAAATGACAAATCTTTGCCATAATTGCAATTGAAATTTGTTGGCTACATTATGGAACATTTGTGGGTGACAGAGTGTTGAATTTTTTAGAGTCTCAGAGACATAAGGACTAACAACTCTGAATTTGGATTCAGGGGCAATCACCAGGAGGTTCTAGAAGGGCAATCACTTATAACCTTAATTCAAGGGGGTGAGAAATTGGGGTATGCTAAGTTTGCCAATGATTTGCTTAAAATACAATCTTTTAAAGGTAGGAAATCTCTGAGAAATGGCACTTAACTATTCAAAATCTGGGTTCAACGGGAAGTCTCGGGGATTCACCGAGGGTTGATACTAGTTTAAAGTGCCCTAATGTAATTTGGAGAATAATGAGGTATCAAGGTAACTTAGATCTGCCAATGACCTAGCTCGAGAGACGATGTTTTGAAGGCAAGGGAACTCCTAAGAAGTGACAATTGACCATTTAAAATTTGAATCCTGGTAGAAGTATTGGGTGTCCTTTGAGGGCTTGACAACAGTTGAAAATGTCTTAACTTGATTTGGAGATAATTGAGAAGTTGAGATAGATCAAATCTACCAATGACCTAGGTCAAGAGACGGTTTTTCAAAGGCAAAGAAAAACCTAAGAAATGACAACTAACTGTTTGGAATTTGGTTGTCTGGGGAAGTCCTGAATGTCCACCAAGGGATGTCTTGACCTGATTTGAGAAGAAATAAGATGTTGAGGTAGGCTTAGTCGAACAATGACCTGGCTTGAGGAGTGGTTTTTTAGGGTAGAGGAAAATTGGATAAATGATAACTAACTATCCAATATTTGGTTGTCCGAAGAAGTCCCAGATGTAAAGTCATTATGTAATTTGTCAATTTCATTCAAAGTCTAGGTGATAGGCTATGAATGTTATGTATAATGAGTGGGCCTATGAGTGTATAGTGTGGAGACCATCACCAAGATAAGGAAGAGGTTTAAGTGCTACAAGTCAAAGTATATCAAGAAAAGAACCCAAGAAGCGCCAAGGAAGAGCCAAATTACCATCTCCGAGCCCAAAAGGTAAATCAGCTATAAAACCAAATGGATGTTGTGTGGCTTCTCTAAGAGATCCCAAAGACCAAGGTTTGATCCTAGGAAAGCCTAAAGACCAATATATGACCCAATGTTCAATTGCTCAAAAAATCCAACTGAAAAATGAGACAAAAAGTATAATTGGACATCTAAACTTAAAGTGGCCTTAACTTTTGATCCCGACGTCCATTTTAGACCTATAAGTACTCAAAATGATTTGATTGACGTCCTCTTTTTTAAATATCATATCACATATCATTATTGATCATGAGATATGTGATTGAACACAGTCATGACCAATCACAAATATTGTGATCGATCACACATGAAAATTTGAATTCTAATGGCTAGTTTTTTTTACCATTGGAGGCCATTGGGAGCCTTGGCTTGACCCTATAAAAATGAGATTGGTCCCAAATGAACCTCCTAAACATATTAAAAACATTCTTAAGCTTTCTATTTGGGAAATTCATTTGAAATCCTTTACATGAGGTGTTCCTGAGCAGAATAAGTAAATCTATCTAAACAAATGAAATAACAAGTCTTAGGGAGCTAGGGAATGGTAAATCTATATGCCAAGACTTGTAGAGGAGCCGTTGGAAAATTAAAGGAGCCTTATAGAGTGAGATCCCAACTTGAGAAATCTCATAGAGAAATCTGTACACCCAATGTGAAGATCATAGTCACATTTGCCTTCAAGAGGCTGAGCACAACTATCATACTACAATCAATTCCTTATTTGAGTATGTCCGTTGGAGCCACCGAACGTGGAAGCTTTCGGTAAAGCCATCGGAAGAGAAGTTGGGAGTTCGTTGAAGACACCAAACTCATGGGTATTTGCCGAAGACACCTCTATCGGAGTCACTAGAGGTAATGTTTTATCGATGTCCTTTGTAGTAGTTAGGTGTTAACAATTAATAAAATCAACATGCCCCCAGAGTCGGCATTGGAAAGTGGACGTAGGCCGGTGTGCCGAACCACCATAAACACTTTGTGTCTTTATGGTTGAATGTTTTGTGTATGTTTTAATTTCCATATCTTGTTCATCACACAAACACATTGATTACACTTGCAAATTGAACATTTAACATTAGTCTAAGTGTTTTTGCAAATCAACCACCTTTTATCACATTGCATAATCAAGATAATATTTGTACTTAGTGATCAATCATTATGGGATAATTCATATAAAATCAAACTAATTTAACTGATAAAGTAGTTGAACTAAAAAGAAAAAAAAATCCTATTCACATCCTCAAGGATCACATTGAATATAGAATTACAATTGGTTTCAAAGAAATGTTACTCATATAGGGCTTACTAGTCTGAGTTAGATCCTATAAAGAAATTCTAAAATAATCCTAAAAGAACACTAGTTGTCTAGAGAAGAGGGTTGGTCAATCTCTAATCCTCCATATTTCAATGGGATGGACTATAACTATTGAAAAGCTTGTATGGCCATCTTCTTAAATGCTATGGACTATAGAGTTTGAAGTGTTGTAATGGAAGGCGACCCCTCCACTCCCAAAAGTAAATGAGGAAGGTCCAAAACGGAGACTTACAATGTAAATCTTAAAGCACTAAATGCCATCCGTCGTGCTATCAGTACAAATGAAGTCTGTAGAATAGGCACGTTAAGAATCGCAAAAGAAGCATGGGATTTTGTTGAAAAAATCATGAGAGTGTCTAAATTTCATCACAAGATGAAATAGTAAATAGTGAGGAAGACACCTCACTTTGGTCCAAAGTCCTTATGACCTTTGGTATTGTTAAGGATTCACACGATAATGAAAATGAATCTGAAAATGATGAAGAAAAGGGTGACAATGAAGAGGGCATCCAAGAAGCCTTCAAAAAACCCTATGAAGAAAATAAAGAGTTAGTCAAGACCTTAAAGAATACAAACATAAGTCTAACTCAACAAAATACAAATTTAAAGGAGTTAGAAAAAAAAAAACTAGAAGGAAAAACTCATTCCTTAGAACTAAACCTTCGAGAGATTGATGAAAGTCAGCCTAAAGGTTTAAATGAGAATGATGAGTTACTTAAGGTAAATTAAAATCTCTCAAATGAAAATGAAGAGTTGAAGAAAAGAATAAGAGACTTAGAATTTAGGTCTTTAACTCCTAACTTAGGAGAAGAACATCAAAGCTTAAAAGATAATATAATTCTCCTAAAAAATAGACCAATGCCTCATTTGTTTAAAATTAGTTGTAACTTGTGACTTAGACAAATAATTTACATACAACTAAGTAATTAGTTTTAGTCAGATAAGTTGACTTCAAGTCAGTTTGGACATTTGGTTTGCATATTTGATAAGTACCTTCTCCGTTGACAGAAGTCACAATGTGTGTTTGGTTTGCATTCATCAAAAGTTATAACTTTTTTCTAGATTTGACAAGGGAACAAAGGAAAATATAAAAAAATTAATAAGCCCATAGGGTTGGCTTGGGCTGTGGTTTGGGTATGGTTGGGATCCCTTTAGTAATAATCTTAAAATACATTACATACAAATTTTCGTCAAAGAACATGTGGCTAAGAGTGGACCCACTTTTAACTCTACAATGTGACATACGTATTAAAACTTTTGTCCAATGTTGAATTTTTTTTTATACAAGTCCTATTTTGATGGCAATTCCATTTAATGTATTTTAAGTTTATTGTAGAAGATTTACTCTCCTATCTATCTATCTATCTATCTCTCATTTGGCATTTTTTTTATTTAAATTTCAAATTTCACATTTAATATAGGGTGTTGTGCTAGACATGCAAAGCTCATTTGAACAGCCACCTAAACCGTTTTAAGCCATCTAAATCCCCCGTTGCTAGATGATTAGTAGTATAGCAAATTGTTGCATACATATATGTGAATGAAAAAAAAAAGCACACTCGATAACCCCAACCTGAAGTTATTCTAACATGAAATTATATTATGTGGGAGCTAAAATATGAGAAGCTTAAAAATGTTACCCTTAATCCTAAGACACTCAACATAATATGGGGTGACAACATCATCAAAGAGATTGGTACTATAAGAAGTCCAGAGGATTCCGATGTTATGGAGTTGGTTGGAGTCTACTGGCTTTAAGTTGGTGGGAGGATTCCAATTAAAGATTTTGATCCTAACACTCAATATAATATTTATTTCAAAATAAAACTGAATAACAATGCGGTGGGTTAGGATAATTATGCTACCACGGGCTGGGATAATTATGCAGGCAACTTGAAGCTGCAATTGCTAAGGCAGAGGTCCACACCGGTACCTTGCCCCAAATGAAATCCCCGCAAGCACCTCTCTGATAAAAGTTATCATACGAACCTAATTAGCTTAGAATTCCCGCAATGACACCCATCTCACGGGCGACTAGCTGATCCTTGCTCTTCTCGAGGATTCTCAAATTGGGGATGTTCTCAAAGAGGCTGGAGTTAGTACAATAAGAATGAAATCAGAGGTTGAGTAAAACTTCGGGGGAAGGAAGGAAAGAAAGTAGAGAGTACATCAAGTGATACCAATTTCCAAGCTTTGAAGGCCTATGGTCGCGATCTTGTTGAGCAAGCTGGAAAACTGGACCCAACCATTGGACGAGATGAAGATATTAAAAAGATAATCATAATTCTTTTAAGAAGAACCAAAAACATTATGGCTTTGATTGGGGAGCCTGGTATGGGTAAGACTATAGTGGTTGAAGGTCTAACTTAAAGGATTGAAGGTCTACCAGTGTTCACTTAGACGCCGTCAATCCATTTGGGATCCCAGTGCTCTGGGGTTACTAAATGGGAATGAAAGGGAAATAAAAGTCTTGATATGGCACATGTGAGAATCCTAGGTGCCATGTTTGTTTCTTTTGTCAAAAGTAGTGCATAAGCAATTACTCAACTTATTTAATAATCATTTAGACCCAACTTCCCAAATAAGAGTTTTTTCAGTCTCTCTCTAACTTTTAACTTATGTATAAGCAACTTATAATGTTGTTAACCAAACACTGAGATGCACCGACTTCCGACTTCTAGAGTACCATAAGTGACAAGTAGGTGCCGATAAGTTTATCCAAATGCTACCTAAGTGAGGCAACAACTTTTTTCAAATTAAAAAAATAATAATAAGATAATTAAAAAGCGGAAATTGGTTGCGGACAATGACATCTTGTCCAATAAGATTCTAGAACAAAAAGTCAAATCTCGAAAAGAAAACAAGAAGAATCTTGCCCTCACATGCTCCGAACTTTAAAAAAGATCACCTGATCTACTTGCTAAAGTAAATAAGCTGAAAGGTCATGAGAATAAATCTCTTAGTCTCCTTGCCCAAAGAAAATAACAACATTGGACAAATAATGAAAAATTAAGAGAAGTTCAAGATTTATCTCCAGGAATGCCCAGTCTTTTACCCACACAAAAGGACAAAGATTGCATTTGCAAAAGGCAAAGGCCTTCCCACAAGCCATGATGTATGGTGAACGATGATCTTTTTTCAAAAACAAAACTCTTACTCATCATGAAAGTGAAACAAGTACATAGCTTATTAATATGTTGTAACTTAACCTCTAGAAGTTATGTTTCAACTTCTAAAAGACCTCGAATCACATGCCACTATTGTGGATTAGATGGTCATATAGGGATTGTGTGCATCAAGAGGCAAAGGGACTTGCATGTTCAAAGTATAGTTTAAGAGAATAAACAAAGCATATTCTTAAAAAATCCAAAATGAAAGAAATCTATAAAAAAATCAATTTTTAGAATCAAAAAATCATTTTCAAAAGAGAAAAAAATGATCCACCCAAAACAAATCAAGATCCAAAAAAATTGGGTGAAGAGAGAAGAACTCAAATCCTATTTTAAAATGATAGCATGTCAATATAATATCTTGACAATGGACATGACCTAATTGGATCATTCCTTTAGGATTCATTCAATCATAATTGGATCTAAGCCCCATAAGTAAGATTGAATGAATCCTAAAGGAATGGTCTTCAAAATATCATAAGAAGGCTAAGATCCTCCCCTAAGCACATACTCAAGGGCCAAGGATCCTTGACAAAAGGCAAAACACTTCTTTCAAGGGAAAGACTCTCATTCAACAAGGAATGAGAAGAGGAATGCCTAGGCAACCATATTCCTTAACCTTAAGGAACTACAAACCAAAAACTTATGCTCCAACTTTTAGAGGCCCATCCTATAAAGCCTCATCCACCCACTTATGCTTCAACTTCTAGGAATGCACAATATCAAACTTATACTCTTGAAAGATCTCAAGTCATATCCCACCATTATAGAATGGTTGGACATATAAAGGTTGAGTGCAAAAGGAGACTCAATAAATTGAAATCTCAAATGCTTCAAAAGTCTAGAAGGAACCAAGAGGCAAAGAGGCCTAGAGAGAGATATCCCCTCCAAATAACTAGAGAGGCAAACCTAGTTCAAAAGAAGACAAAGTTACAACCCTTTCCGACCAAACAAATTTGGGTCAAAAGAATTAGGTAAGACTGAATGAGCTCACGAGCTTCCTACAAACTGGGACCACATAAATGGGACACCTTGATTATGAAGTCTTCTTCTTCTACATGACCAACATTAAGTCATTGACTTGCTACCAAGATGGTAAACAAAAGGGAGTATCATGATTGGTAATGAGAATTCTACAAGTGGTTCCGGGCTTTCCAAATTAAATGGATGTCCTTATGCATAATGTCTAAATCTTTTCTACACTGCAAGGACAAAGGAAAATTGGATAGGCCCAAGAAAATTACATAAAGTCTCAGAAATTGAAAGAGATCTATTATAAATTTTCATATCATAGGACCAAGTAAAAGTTATTCAGAATGATATTGCATATCTAATGGCAATGATTTTCGCGACCATAGTATCCACGAGAGACCACATAGGGTTTAGAATTTGATTTTTTAGCACTATAAGTGATTATACAACATGTGCATTCATTTTTCCTTCTACTATGTTCTTAGAAATGTGGTTTAATGACATTTATTTATGATTTGCTTTGTTTTCCATGTTAAGGATTGTTAGAAGGTTATGTTATGGGAAAAGTTATGTTTTCCAGTAAGTTTTTCAAAGTTTTGAATGTATTTATTTAGTTATCTTCAAAGAATACAAGCAAATATGATTTCTATCATTGGTTTTGATTTATGACTTGACTCTGCTTTTAGCTACATGTCGTAAAAATTATATTTTCCTAATTTTTTTTACCCATTATTTGATTTTAACTAACTTTAGTGATTTTTATAGAATTTATTAAGGTCTTATTAAGGATGGTTATTATTGTTTGATTTCTAATAAATAATGTTCTCATCTTTGAGGGGAAATTCTTAGTTCATATGCTCTTTGGTGGATCAGGCAATCCATATTGTTTTACATCAAAAAATTAATATGTATTTATTAGAAAATGCAAATCATGTGAATGATATACCATTCATATGCATTTTCTTTAGGCTTGCATATAAGTAAATATATTTGAAATACTTATAAGTTTCGATTTTTTTATCATAATATGAGACTCTTAGCCATCAAGAGGATAATTGATGGGGCCCTCTCACTAGGTCAAAATAGGTGTGAACTGTTATCTATTTTAATCCCTCGTTACTAGGGGTTGAATAGTAGAATTCTCTCACTGGATCGTAGGTGAAATTTCTGTTCATCCCCTCGCCGGGGTTATAATAGGTGTGATTAGGTAACCAATCATCGGGTCACATTAGTGGGTGAACTATTTATTCAGGCCTTCATCAGGATTATAATAGGTGTAATCGGGTACCTAATCACCATACATTATTAAGTGAAATATGTTGTGCCCTCTCGCCCGACCTTAGAATAGGTGCGATCTAATGTCTATTAGTCTCAGCATAGGTATATGTGATCTATGACTTCAACATTTAATTTCTGTTACAATCTATCATTTTGATAAAAGCTATTTTCCACTTATAATGTTAACAAATAAAATGGTTAGCCATTATTAGCATGCATTTGTCCAAAAAGTAAATTGTTATGTAATAGTTAAGCTTTGAAAGCATGTTTTGAATTGCACACATTTGTACTTTGATTCTATATTTTGATTTATGAAAATATCCATGCTTGCCTTGACCAATGTTCCTTTGTAGATGTTGTATAATTTTTTACGAGTTTGTCAAAGTTACCTATGTTGACAAATATTTCTTAGATGAGAATACACCTTAGGTGTAAATGGGAGATTTCTAAGGCAAGGTGTTGGAGCTTAAGAGATTTAGTTTATGCATTTTTTATTTTCAAAAAACTTATGTTATTTATTCAGCCTTTGACTTAAGATTTTATCATGTAGAAAAAAAAGGTCCATAATTTTTTGTCATTTAAATATTCATGGGTTGTATTTACTTTAATTTAGAGTTTTATTTCATTTTGAGGATTTATTTGAGAAACACTTAGATTTAAATTTGTAACACCCCACGTATGTTTTCATACACTGAGTAGGATCATGGATGCATAATTGATCAATAATTTTGTTGAGCATGGTTAATTTTGTAATTTAAGTCTACTAGAGTATTTTGACTCATATCAAGAAGTGAACAAGTTAAATTAAACATAGAAGGAAAATGAAGGTAAAAACAAGTCATTGACTTTACAAGTTCTAAAGTTGTCATAGATATCGAATTTGGGGTAACTTCATACATAAACCTATATCAACTCCATATTAATTATCATACAACCCATACATCATTAAAAAGTTATATGAGTCTACTTTCCAATGCATCAAACGGTAAGTGAATTTGAGTTTCCTATAAGAAGTTATGACCATTTTCCCACAAGGCGTCTATGTTGACTAATATGGTTTGAGTCGGCAAATTTGGGGTAATTTTCAAGATGAGCTTATATTAACTCTATAAAAACTAAACTTTAAGCTATGTACCATTGGAAATCTCTGGGAGTTTGCTTTCTAACACAACAAACGATGATATAATTATAGTTTTGCATAGAAAATTATGACCGTTTTCTCATCGGGTGTCTGTGTTGAATAAATACAGGGTGTCATATCAATCCAACCTAGTCCAAATTAATTTGATACCTTTCTATTTTGCAAAAATTTGGACAAAAATAGTCCAGATTGATTCGGTGTCATTGCAGATTGGAATGAGGTCCTTGTAAATCAATTGGAGGCCATGTAGATTGATTCAAACGAGCGAAAAAGGAATCCGAATGTTTAAAAACTTATGTTTTCGACTCGATTGGGGTTTATACTTCGCCTAGGACTCTTATGAGGCCTATATAATCCATAGAAATCAACCTAATTTGACATATGAACCCTAAGAACGAGGAAAGAAAAAAAATATCAAGAAAGAAAGCCTGGTTTAAAGCATTTTTTTGGGCTTTTTGTTGTGAATAACAAAAAGCTTAAGAAAGATTTTAATTATAGATTAACAAGTAAGTAAATCTAAATACTTTACATTGTTTTTCATTCCTTTAGGTTCTTAGAAGTTAGAACACTTTGATTTTTGTTTTGCAACTTTTGATATATGTTGTGTTTTGTTTTCAAGTCTCTTAAATTTTCATCTTACATGAAATCTTGTTCTTGTAAGTAACCTAGGTATTCTATATTGTTTTTTTATTTATCAATTTATGTTTCTTTGAGTGTTTTGAAACTCGTTTTTTAATGAACCATGTTTGTTCTATTCTTTTTATTTTTTATTTTTTATGGATTTAGATTCCTATAATGATTGTTTTGAAAGAAGATTATGCCTAACATCATACTTTATTTTATAATATTCTTCAAAACCATTAGATTTTTGTTCTAATTTGTATTTTGAATAAGAATGATTATTTTATAAATGTTTTCTTGATGTAAATTGTAGACCAAATCCTGTTAAGTTTTTTGAATGAGTTTTCAAAGTAAAATTTTTAAAATATGTTTTAAAATATTATTTAAAGGGTTTTAGAGAATGTAAAACGATGTTGTGAATTATGATGGATGTTTTTATCAAGAATCTGTAGAGCTATGTGCTAAGTTAAGTTAAATCCTCTTGTTTTATGTTTTGCATCAAAAAGTAACTATAAAGAGTAACATAGATTTGTTTTGAATGAATTTGTTTTGATATGCTTGATACATCAGTTTCATTATGATAAATATTTTTATTTCAAATGATGATATATGTTCTGTATATGTTTATACAATGAGACCCCTTTGTCATCAAGAGAAAAGTTGATGGACCCTCCTCATCGGGTTTAAATATATGCGATCAGGTACCCCATTTATCGGGTCACATCAATAAGCGAATCATTTGATTATTGCTACTAGGAGTGAGATAATGGTATCCTACCATCGAATTGTATATGAGTCAGTTTATGTTTTGTTATATGTTATTTAGCTCACAGCACGTGTGAGAGATTTTTAGGATATGGCTCGGTTATTTGATGTCTAACTCGCAACACATGTGATAGATTTTATATATATATTTTAGTTGGTCTCAGCTATATGTTGTGGTTTACGTACTTGGATTTTTGTTCAATATTTCATTTTTTAATCTCAATTTTATTTTTGTATTTAGATTTCAATTTAGATTTATTATCTATCATGTCTTAGATCATAAAATATTGTTTTTCAATATGCAATTTATAAAAAAGTTAATTATCTTATGAATACATGTTATGTTATGTTTATTTGAAAATTATCCATACTCATATTGATCCAAATACTCTTGCATGTTTAAATATTTATGCTTACTTGCAAAGTTAGTAACGCTTACATAGTTGAATCCATGTTTTTTTTTTCCTAGATGATGAAGAGATAAGATATTGAGACGTTATGTTATTCAGTTATTTGTTTTAGACTTAGTTTTGGAGACATACTTTGTTTAGTTGATGGATTTACTTAGTTTTATTCAGCTTATGGTTTAGTTTTAGTTTAAATTTAATGGGCTGTAGTAAATTTGTCGTATTTTAGCTTATTTGGAGATTTATTATTTATGAATCTTTATTTAGTTAAATGTCAGAATGTGGAATGGTTTTGAATGTCAAACTAGGTGTTAATGAGAATGGTACGTTAGACGTTTTGGTTATGGAATAGTGAATGATTAATATTTAAATTATGCTACATATGGTATGTTGTGTTATGTGTGTAAATGTAAATGTGAAAAATTGTCACTGCAAACTGGAAGGTATCAAGTTAAGAAGGAAATGGATTAATGTCATTTGTCAAAATACATAGCCAATCTGGTATGAGTTTTGAGACATGACAAAATTGATAGATATGAATTTATCAGCTATGGTTATTGATTTATACTTGTGAAGTTTAAAGTTCGCTACGTAAGTAAAAGGGAAAAATGAGATGTAACGATACTGATATTAGGTTTGAATGAAAGGTTTAGGGCCCCAATGAGGTCTAGATTTTGGGGTGTGACAAAGTTGGTATCAAGTAATGAAGTATAAGGTTGTGATTCAGGTTGCTCATAAAGGGGTAATTTAGGTCATGACAACTATAAAAGTTTTTCATCACATACAATCATTATTCTGTTTTGAAAAATGTTATGTGATGAAAAAGTGTCTGAGTATCTATGCTCAACAACTATAAGTTGACACATGGTGTGTTGGGGTTAAAAACATCTAAAAAAAAGTGTTCAACTGAAAAAACATGTGTCCAAAAGGGAGCATCAGTGTGTGTGTGTGTATATAGATATATATATATATATATATATATATATATATATTGTGTGTGGTTATAAGGGATCCCACAAATAAACCACTTAAATCTTCAACTGCAAACATAATCCATCATATCATATGTATATTTATATGTGTATATAGAAAATTTGAATAGGTTCACCTATCCACTTCATAAAGTGGCAGCAAATTCAAGTTGAACTAGTCTATATACAAAGAGCCATAAAATAATACCTTAGATTGGATGAAAACAATCATGTGGAATAACACTGGCACAATCTATGCTCAATTGTTCAATCAATCCATAGTTAAATTGCGATTAGAAAAAGAAAAAGAAAACCCAAACCCAAAAGGCATAAGAACTGAATAAAAAAACCAACAAGTATGTATGGATTTGTTAAAAAACATTATGCAGATATCATTAACCCACTTTGCAATTAACAAAGATCTCTTTAATTAGAATCAACTGTCTTTACATGCTTTCTATCATTGACCACCTCCACTGATTGATGTACAAATTGGGAAAAGATCAACAATATAAACATGTGTCATGAATAGAGTTTAGAATAGGCCAAATGCATGTTTGTATGGTGTAGGGTATATATGAAAACTTATATATTTAGGTTCTTCAATGAAAAATTAGAATGGAACATACCTTTAAATGAAATACCACTGACATGCAAGAAGAACTTGTTAGTATATCGTGCTGGACCAATACTATTAACATGAAATAAGAACTTTAAGGTAATAACATAAATGCTGAAGACCAAGAACAAACATCACCACCAAAACTAAAAGCTTATGGTAGTTCACATAGTTTGAACCATATTAAAGCCATACGTTTCTTGATTCAATAAAAGAACAAGAGGATTAAAACCTCGTATTAACCTACCAAACTTTTTGAAAACAATTATCACAAAAAAAAAAACATTAAAAGTTTTCAACCAATTTGTTCTTGTAATTCGGGTCCAAAGAATGGCTTAGGCAAATCAACTCCATTTGGCAATACAGAATCATTAAAAAAAAAAAAACTCGCGTAGAGGCACTTTAGCCGCATTTTATAGAGCGATTAAAAGTCTCTCCAATGATCAAATAAAATCATTTATTGTACGAATCAGGGTCAAGGGTCGTCATAACTTCTCTCCTCGTGATATTCACTATTGATGGTACACTCAACACTCTCCCTACTTCACTCCCCTCTCTTCCCCCATTCCTCTTTTTGTCTTATTTCGCTCTCTCGCCACTCCATTGAAGGGCAATTAACCTTGAAGAGGAAGGTCTCTATGCGATTGATTACTTGGTGATTTGATGGCTCCACTTCGTGCACCCCGTCGATTGCGCACTTCATTGAAGAGCTACTACCCTACGCAATTAACCATTACCAAAAAGGTATGCACTTTCTCTCCTCTCCCAATTCATTCTTTCTCTCTTCGGGGTGCATATTTCACTCTCTTGTCTCTTCCCTTTCTTTACATTCCCTATTCCAAGTTTTTTATCGGTTGATTAAACCCTAATTATTTGAAATCTTCAATTGGTGGTTGATTAAACCCTAACTATGTGAAATTTGCAATAGGGACACTTTTCATCAGGGGTGAATGATATGTTGTTTAATTAGAAACTATCTTTTGTAGTTGTATGGGTTTTAGAAGAGATCTGGTGAGAAAGGTGGATGTTCTTCGAGTAGGTGGGGTTTTGGCAATTTGGGGATGAACCTAAACTAAACATAAACTTTTTTTTCTCATTCGAATTCTTGTGATTTTTCTAAGCTTAAATGAAATCTCTTGTATCTGTTGCCTTTAATTGTTGTGGTTTCGAATGAATTTAAATTTTAATTGAATTTAATGGATTTTTTTAATAATCTTATATGATGTAATAATTGACCAGTTCAATTTTAATGTATATATCACTTCCCCTCAAAAAAAAAAAAAGAAAAAGAAACGAAATGTAATTTATATATCTGATTGTATATTTTACTTTTTTTTTTGTTTTTTAAAATTTCCCTCAAGGTAATCCATGTTTATTTAACTTGTAAGATTAAATCAAATGGGTGAGTACAGCTTGACATCTTTGTTAAACCATATATATATACACACACACACACACACACACACACACACAAACACACATATATTTTGGGTAGAATTTACTAAAGTTTTTTTTGACTTGGGAAATTTGGAAAGAGTGTAATAACCTTCTTCCAGCTATTTTTCAACTTTGAGGCCCTGTCTAATTGTCATTGGGTTTTCTTATGATTATTGGTAAAATTTTATTGAGAAAATCATTTTCAAGCCCTGTTACCAAGAACCAGAAATCATCAAATTTTGAAAATTTTTCACCCAACTAACTATTTTATTGTCTGCTACCATAATATTTTCACATTAACACTTGCCTGAGATCCTCAGAAGTTGTAACATAAGGTTTTCTTTTTCTTATCAACCAAACAATCATGGGAAGAAAATAGAAAATTATATCCATTTTTTTCTATCATTTTCTATCCAATTCAAGGCAACCAGACAGGGCCTGAGGAAGTGGGTGCATCAAAATTCTTTAATTTCTTTTTGGTAACCATAGAAACCCTCTTCTTGGTACCAAAAATATAAAAAACCCTCCTTCTCCGCCTGTCTTCGTCCATTGAGCTCAATCACAAACTGTCTTTCCCTCTCATTGCTCCCCATTTTCTTTCCTCTCTCTCCTTCTAAATTTCAAAACCTCTTCAAATCTCAATCGTTCCTTCCCGCCATTAAACACAGCAGAAACGAAGGGAAAGGAAGAGAAAAACCAGACGAAAAGAGGAGGGAAGTGAAGAAAGCATGGCCAAGGACGAAGAGGAATTCAGGGGTGAGATCGAAGAACGACTGATCAACGAGGAATACAAAATATGGAAGAAGAATACACCTTTTTTGTACGATCTAGTCATCACCCATGCACTCGAATGGCCGTCGCTGACCGTACAGTGGCTCCCGGACCGGGAGGAGCCGCCGGGGAAGGACTACTCTGTGCAAAAGATGATACTGGGGACCCACACTTCGGAGAACGAGCCCAACTACCTGATGCTCGCCCAGGTCCAACTTCCCTTGGAGGATGCTGAGAACGATGCTCGACAGTACGAAGATGAACGCGGGGAGGTTGGAGGTTTCGGCTGCGCTAATGGAAAGGTATTCATTTTTATGTGGGTGATTTGTTTTTTCTTGTTCTCGGGTGGATTTTCTTGTGGTTTTTTTTTCTTCCATCCGAAGTTGGAATTTTTTTTTTTTTGGGTTCTATCTATGGTTCAGATTGCATGCACTCTGTTGTTTCATTGTTTTTTTAAATCCTGATACCTTGAAACTGAAAGAAAATATATTACTTTGTGAGTTTGTAAATTTTAGTTTTGTAGTATTGAGATGTTGGATTTTAATGGATGTGAATTGGGTTGCAAATTTGTTTTCCTTATCGATCAGAAAAAAGGGTTGTCTTTTATTTCTCCTTCAATATTCTGTTTTATTTGTATATAAAGGGGTTGGAAGGATTTTTTCTTGTTCTCTTTCTGGTTCAGATTGCATGCACTCTGTTGTTTCTTTGTTTTTTAAATCCTGATATCTGGAAACCCAAAGAAAATATATACTTTGTGAGTTTGTTAATTTTAGTTTATAGTTTTGAGATGCTGGACTTTAATGGATGTGAATTGGGCTGTAAATTTGTTTTCCTTATCGATCAGAGGAAAATGGTTTTCTTTTATTTCTTATTCAATATTCTGTTTTATCTGTATATAAAGGGCTTGATTCTGTTTTGTTGGTTTCGAAATTTGGTCAATTATTATTTGTTTTTGTTCTTTTGTTTAGTGGATTTGTGGGTTCTTTTTTATTATATGTTTATTTTACTTTAGGGCAAGTTAGTCTGCTAATGTACAATGTACTAGGAAGAATGACTGACTTCCTTTATAGCTAGTGGTCTATATTGTTCTTCATGCTTTTGAATATTTATGGATATGATGAACAAGATCTCCAAAGGACTACATATGTCAAATATGAGGTCTAACAGGGCTAGCTTACCGCCAAGGGTGTATGACATGGGAAGACTTGTCCCAATCAAGGGCCTGATGTAGAAGGAAGGTATTTATAACTTCCATTAAAGATCTAACATCTGCCTTCAATTGAGTTTTGGTTTTGATATGTTTAGAGTACAGCTTGCAACAAATCATGATGTCCTTAGCACTCCCCTATGTTAGCCAAGGTGGAGCACCATTCAGGCTTCAAAGTTCACTTTTATTAACCCAAATTCTAGTTTCTTTGAGAAGGGGCGACATAGAGTCTAGTTTTCCCATTGCCTGCACCACATTTTTATTTTATTTTTGAAGATAAGGGCATTTTATTCAAAAAGCAAGGAAGAAAAGAGGAAAACAAATTCTCTGGGCCGGTGAATTCAAACAGAAACAAGGGAGCTAAAAACAAAAAAAATTACGATCTTTCTCTCCATATAGAATACCAGTCTATCTCATCCAAATCATTTTAGATTGAAGTCCACTCAAAAGGGTATTATAAAGGAAGGGAGTTTTTCAAAAGTAACCCCCTCAGCGATTTATTAAGACTAAACTCCGTTTTCAGTTGGCCTTCTTCGACCCAACTCCGAACCCTTTGCTTGGCCGCTCTATTAAGGTGGAAGCTTGTGGGTTCAAGCCCAATAAGTCCTCCAGTGAAGACACCTTGCCCTCAAAGATTATTTTATTTCTCTCCTTCCATATACCCCAACAGCGAGCCTCAAGAATATAGCTTCAAATGACTTTGGGGATACCTTCGAAATACCCTATCCATTAGCTGGAGATTAGAGCCCTATAACTGATTGGAAGTCCATGATACATTGACACTTTACAAATCACCGTGCAATGGATGAAAATTGAAAAGGTGGTCTACAGATTCCTCTTCATATTTACACATAACACACTTATTTGCCTAATATTTGCACCACCTTCTAATCCATTACCAGGTCCTCAATCTTCAGGCAGTGAAACATCTTTATGATGGGCATGATGGTACTCTTATCATTAAAGGTAGTTCTGCTCAGGGTTGTCAATGAGCCGAGTTAGCTTGGTTTGACTCGGAGCTTGGCTCGTCATGAGCCGAGGCCAAGCCTACTTCTCCAATTGAGCTCATTTAGCTAAGTGAGCTTGAGCCGAGCTGCACTAGGCTCAGTTTGTTCAAAGCTCGACTTATTAAGGGTCTTATTTAATTTTCTTTATAAAAAAGAAATAATTTGATTTATACTAAATAAATAATTATTTATTTATTTTGGTAAAAGTTGCTTTTTTTCTTTACCAAAAAATTACTGTGTTGTACTGAGACACATGTTGATTCAGATTGAATATCAATTTTTTTAAAAATAATGACACATTTTTATGTTGGAAGAAATTCTATGACCAAAATGAGTAGCCAGTGTATGACATGACCACAAACTGACGCTTGATGTGTTTTTGAATTGGGAGCAAATGTTGTGTGACCAAAATTGATGTGATCATTGTATTAAATTTGGTCTCTTTTTGGGCACCTACATTTTGAATAGAGAACCTTTTTTTTGACACTTTTAACCCCTTTGATGAGCCGAGCTGAGCCCTTGTGTGATGATTGAGCTGAGCTAGGCAAAGGTCGGCTCAGCTTGGCTCGATGACACCCCTGGTTCTACTGGAATCTTTCTTCTGATCCGAACAAAAACAAATATAGGGGGATCTGGTTCCATGACATGAGACCTGTCTCTTGTGTTACTGCCCTATAAAGAAGTCAGATAGGAATAAGTGGTGGGACCCACCTATGCACTTATTTTAATCCAACTTCAATATGCACAACTGGCATCATTGAATCTCTTTCCATAGAGGGGTTCTCCACAGATCTCTTTTTCTTAACCACTTTTAAAGGGGCCTGGTTGCTAAGGGTGTAAATAAACCGAATATGTACTAGATATTGGCATATCTGTATTCGGTTCATTTATAATTGGATAGTTTTTAAATGAACGAATATTTAATCGAATCGAATACACGTGGGTTTATATTCGTATCCATTAAGTTAGTTCAATATCAGATATATCCAATTACAAAAATTCAAATTTAGGTTAATATGTTCGTATCCATTAAGTTAGGCAATGGGTTAGGGATAATGTGAAAAGTATTCATATACTAACTATAATGTAGCATAACCTACAATATTATAATATGACTGCTAATTTAAAACCAGTCATTAGGTATAAAATATATATATATATATATAGCAAATACAGATATTTATTTATCAAAAAAAAAAAACAGATATTTAGCCAGATTATTCATCAAAAAAGATATTTAGCCGGATTGGATCTATGTAGATCCGTATTTGGTTCGTTTCTAATTGGATATTTTTTAAATGAACGAATAGTTAATTGAATTGGATACAGATGGGTTCATATTCGCTTTAAGCGGACATGAGTATGAACCGAATATGTATAATAATGTGTCTGATCCCCCAGTTAACTAAGCAACTATTTGGGATAAAGTCCAAAGGTTGTTTACTAATGAATCATTAGGTAATTCTCATTCTTTGTTTTTGTTGCACATCAACTTATGCTAACCTGAAACTCCTATGAAGGAAATAATCCTTGGTTGTCAAAATATTCTTTAGGAAAATTGTTCAAAATAAAACTTCTACTCATAGGGGAATTGGGGTGAGAGGTGCGCATAATTTGGCCCAAGGAGAGAAACTACTATCCCAACAAAGAGCCATAAAAGAACCTTACTGATGAGGGGTTTTCCTAAATCAAAGCCTTCTTATGTAATCCGTTCTCAGGTACTTAGTGTCCTTGAAATGTTAGAAAGGCGTCTAATTCAGTTGTCTTTAAGTCTGCCGAAAGATTTGGGTCCAATAAGTTGGTCATCTTGTGGCACCTAATGGTCTGCCTAAAGATTTGGGTCCAACATATTTTTCGATTAGCAATCTATAGATTTTGAACAAAGTAGGGAGTGAGACATATAACTTATGTCCTCACAACCATGATCTTTCCATAACCTTGGTCAACATCACCAATTTTGATTATAATCCTCATTTCACAAATGTCCTTCCAAATGCATGAACCCAAACAACTGCTGGTTGTGTTGATAAACATCCCTATATAACCTTCTAGTCCTCTCGTCTCCATCTTAGGATGAAAACCAAGCCCTTTTTCATTAAATGGTATGTATTCTTGGAAGCTCTTTTCGTTAGAGACTGGAACTCTGGAAGACACAATTATTGCATGATATAACTGGGTGGTCAGGGAGCTGTGTTCTTCTCCCTCTCTTCTTCTATTATTATTATTATTATTATCATTTTTTTCTATTACCATTATTATTCTTATCATCATCATCATTATTATTTTTGATAATAATAATAATAGTAATAATAATTATTATTTTACAACAACAACAACAAAAAAACCTTATCCCAACTACTTGGGGTTGGCCACATGATCTTGTTCTGTCATTCCACACTATCTACAGCCATATTATCACAAGCACCCATATCTTTCCTAACTACTTCAAGCCAAGTCAATTTTGGCCTTCGTCTTACCCTTTTAACACCTTCAACTTGCACCATCATACTCTTTCTCATTGGTTTAGTCATTGGTCTTCCTTGCACATGGATAAATGATCTCAGCCTACTTTCCTAATCTTATCACCTATCGGTGCTACACTTAGCTTTCTCGAATGGATTTATTGCTGATTTTATCCTTTCTAATCTTTCCGCTCATATATCTTAACATTCTCCTCTCTGACACACTCAGTTTATGTGTTGTTTCTTGGCTGCCCATAATTCTGCTTCATAGAGCATGGCTTGTCTTATATCTGTCTTATAAAAATTTCTTTTCAATTTTAATGGTATTCGTTTATCACACCACTCCAGAATCACCTCTCCACTTCATCCACACACTTTAATTTTATGAGCAAAATTCTCTTCAAAATCTCTCCCGTTATGGATGATTGAGCGGAGATAATGAAAATGATCACTCTGGGATATCTTTTGGTTATCGGTCTTAACTGCCTCATTTTTACTCTTTATTTTTACTAAAATTGCGTTCTATTTTTTTTTTTAATCTGGCTTATCTATTACAATTGGATTCTAGAACATCCCTCCAAAGTTCAAACTTGGTATTTGCCCTCTTTTGAGTCTTATCAATACAAACGATATCATCGGCAACAAAAAGCGTACACCGTGATACCTCCTCTTGTATCTCACTGTCGTACCTAACTAATGATAATGGTCATTACATGCCTTAAATTTAGCTTTCTTACAGTTTTCATAGCTTCCTTTTTAGCACTTTAATTTCTTTTTAAGTTTTTCACTTTTTTTTTTGATGATTAGTTTTTCATACTCCTAGTCTTTTGCCAAGCCTTAGAACAAAACCTTTTAGCTCTAATAGCTGTTTGAACTTCCTTATTCCACCACCAAGTTTTTTTAGATGGATGCGCTTTCCCTCTAGACTCTCCAAGGACCTTTTTTGCCACTCTTTTAATACTGCTTGTCATTTCATTCCAAATGACATTTGTTTCTTGTTCCAAATTCCATTTTCCCTTTATTAATTTATCCTTAATTATCATTTTTTTTTCTATTTTAGGTTATACTTTCTAGTTCTTGTGCATTTAATTATTTGTTTCTTTCTCTTTGATATTTTAATACGAATGTCCAATACCATTAACCTATGTTGTGTGGTTGCACTCTCTTTTGCGATAACCTACGGTTCTTACATTTTGACCGTTCTATTCTTTTAGTGAGAATTTTTTTTATCTGCCTCCAATTTGATACACTTTTAAAGTTGCCAAATGTTCGTTTCTCTATTTTGATATGTGTTTGTGATTGCAAGATCATATGCCATTGCAAACTCTAAGATTGCCTTGATATTTTAATACGAATGTCCAATACCATTAACCTATGTTGTGTGGTTGCACTCTCTTTTGCGATAACCTTATGGTTCTTACATTTTGACCGTTCTATTCTTTTAGTGAGAATTTTTTTTATCTGGCTCCAATTTGATACACTTTTAAAGTCGCCAAATGTTCGTTTCTCTATTTTGATATGTGTTTGTGATTGCAAGATCATATGCCATTGCAAACTCTAAGATTGTCTCTTTTGCCTCATTCCTTTATCCAACTCTATATTTTCCACTGGCATTTCCCACACGCCCATTTAAGTCACTTATGAATATTCTCACCCTCAACAATTCTTTGAATTAATCCGTCCAATTTTTCCTAAAATTGTTGCTTAATGGTTTAAGCTAATCCTACTTGAGGTGCATAAGTGCTAATTATGTTTGCTCTCTCTCTCTCTCTATCTTTTTTATTTTTAACAAGATTAATTGCTATTATCTAATCACTTATTCTCTTAACATCTGCAACTCCATCTACTATTCTTCTGTGTACCAAAGTTTATAGTCATCCATTTCCGTAACTTTTTTTCCCTTTCCACCTTAGTCTCTTGGAAACAAGCTATATTGACATTTCTTTTAATTGTGTCTATTAACTCCATACTCTTACTCACCAAGGTTCCTATGTTCCAAGTCGGTAAGCATATCCTACTCTCTTGGACTGGCGTCTTTACTCACACTTGTCCATGGTGTGGGGACTGTTGCCTACTTGTCATGCCTTGTAACTCACTAGCTTATTTCCTATTCAGTGATTAGACATTTTCTCCAAGGTTGATACATTGACTAAGGATATTTTCTGAACCTTGAAGGGGAACCTCAAGAAGCGTGTTTGGATATAAGAATACTGGCATCAAGTTGTAGCTACAAAATTGGGTGCCACATGGTTGTACTTTAGTTCCTTCCATGAAGCTTCCAATTTATGCTCCGCCAAGGACTGTGATCAAGCTTCTAACAATAGGAAAGGGGAGAGTTCTACTTCTGCCTGCCTCATGCATGAGAAATTTAGAAAATTTCAGTTAGCTGTTGGTGAGTGTAGAGAGGAAAGAAGAGGGAATGCATGCTGAGATAAATGATGCATCTTTACTCTTGTCTTTCCTAACGTATCTTTGCTAAATAATTCTGGAATTCTGACTGGAGTAGCTTGTATTACATTCTCATGGTGACCAAATAAAATTCATCAGAGTCATCTCATCAATAATTATGGCAAAATGTGTTAAAGACTGGCTAATTGCTATACCATTAGTCAATTGTTTGTGTTTCTATTCTTTCATGTAGGCAAGGTTATAAATTTTGGTTTCAGTCCCCATGGAAATGGAAATGTTTTGTGGAAACTAAGAAAGCATGCAAAAATCATGAAAGTTATGGAAACATTAGAGAAATGTTTGAAAATTTTGATGAAACTTTAGGAAAATATAGAATAAACACCAATACACACCTACCAATCATCACACAGGGTGCTGGTGGAGACTTCAAACACAGGGATGTTTTGCTGCCGGAATTCTCCTGAAGTAGTCGTCAGAGCTCTGTAAGTGCTGGGATGAGACGGTTTTTGCAGGTAGAGCTCAAATCATATGAGCTCTGGATGGACGATGAGGAGGGAGCTGGTTTCTTCTCTATCACAGAAAGAGAGAAAGGAAAACCTCACATTATTTCCTTCGATATTGCACTGTGTCTGAAAATAATAGCCTTCCTTGAGGAGGCAAAAAAATCCAGGGATGATATAGACCTTGGTGATACCCTGCGGACGGAGAAATCAACGATTATTATGAAAAGGGGCTCAAACAGCTGGGGATGGTTTGTTCATATATCGGAATGGAAGAAAGACCGGCGAAATGAGGCTATTATTGTGCCGGCTGCTCTAGAGTTTCTAGGTTGGTCTAACATGGCTTTGGTTCTCCGGCAAATGTTAGAGGCTAAGAAGAAGGTAAAGAGTCCTCCAAAGGACCACATAAGTACCGCAGCAAGCCAGGGAAATAACCTTTGCTGTTTGGACATGGATTATGATAAGATGAAGTCTCCGGCTATGCAATGAGCGACTGCCCTACAAATTGATGCCTGGGGCATCTCAATTGATTGGGGCAAAATTAGCTCAGAAGTATCCCTAGCCTTGTATGGGAGCAGCTCACTGCGTGTTTTGGTAGTCCCCCTTGGTATTCCAATCAATAAAGTTATTGGGTCCCAGGGGGAAATGCTTTGGCTCTTAAATCGTGGAATGATATCTATAGAGGCAGGGGTAATAACTGTTAGGAGGGTCTCGGTGGAAACCTACAAGGTGCCACACGCTATCCTTAAAGGGGAAGCCTGGATTAAGGTATGGGGCATTCCTCCACAGAAATGGAATCCGGCTATGGGAAGCATGATAGGTGGTAAGTGTGGAGGATATCTTGATGCGAATTTAAGCAAACCCTTCCCTCCCTTTTACATCAAGGTCGCCTCTAGAGCTCTACATCGAATCCCCCGCTCTCTCCAGGTCCGGTGGGAAGGAGATCTTGAGCTGCTGGTGGAAATTGACTGTTACCGTGGTGTTCCCCCTCTATCTGGGTTAACATGGATCTCCGGTGAGAGGGAGATGGTGGATGCGACCTCGAGATAGCCTGAAGTGGAAGACGATGGGGAATTTTACCATTTTACCCTTAAAAGAATCATTAATTACGATTTTCCATGCTCTAAGCGGAGATTTCAAAATTCAAAATATGAGAAGGGGGGGCCTTCAAACCTAGCGAGATATGGGCCTGGTGCCTATAATGGGCTGTCTAGTACACATACTGGGCCTCTAAATAGGGGAGGTAACGGGCTCAATGTGAATAGCGTCTGGGTTCCTAAGAGGGGTTCAGTTTTAAACTAGGATCCAAGGAACCTAAACCAGCCGAGAGTGGTCTAACCCAACCATATCGAGTTGGAGGGGAATCATTCTGCCAATAGGGCTTCACCTTCCAAATCGAAACTTATTTCTGAGCCTCCAAAAGGAAAAAGCGTCGAAGACATCACTGAGTTGGTAGATTAGGTTGAAGGCCTAAGGTGCAGGAGGGAAGTCGATTTGATCTTTGAGAACGCTTGGACTCCTGGTTCGATGAAGAACAAGGAGGTACTTGATGACGTGATCGATTGGGTGAATGCCGCCGGCGGGAAACATGATGGGGCGAAATTGAAACCCAATCAAGTAAAGGGATCTAATCCCACTATCCAGTTGGATATGGTGGTCGAAAATGGCAATCTCCCTAACGGTAGCTGCTCATCAGGATCACCATAAAAAATATCCCTGGTAAGCTAGGGCCTTTGGAAAAGGGAAGTGCATCGTCGTCGGTTGGGTCTACTCTCCCCCATAAGCAGGAGATGCTTATTGACAATGAAATCGTCAGAATTGGAGTTGCTACTCGATGACGCCTAAGAATACCTATGGTGGTGGCAGCCTGTTAAAAAGTGAGCCTGACGAAGACGGAGGTGACTACGATGGGGATGATGAAAAGTCCCCTGGGTCTGAAGGAGCTTTGTTCACAACTCCTCTGGGTGGAATGGTCCAAGTGGAGGCTGCTCATCGATCCAAGGGAGGCACAACTACATACTACCTTTTCGTTTCAGAGGAATATTTATCGTAGGAAGACTATGAGAGATTGGATGGTCGGTCAAAGAATTTTGTTATGTATCAGAAGGAATTTGTTCGGCTTGTTGAATCTTCAACATCCAATGGGCCTGCTGGAGAGGATGCTAGTTACTTACAGGGTCCTTCACTGGAGGGGATGGTGTCGCACCATGCTAGTGAACCGGATCATATCTCTAATACTAGCCATAGTTTCCTTCCAACAGGTATGCCGAACTCCTGTTGCAATGTTATTCATGTTCCAATCCCTACTAGTAGATCTGGTAATTTGAATCCTATCCTTCTTGTTGTTGCCTCCATTGTTTTGCGTCCTAACACTGCAGGTCCCTACTCGGAGTGCCGGGCTTTATCTCCTTTAATAGAATGCCACATTAGACGGGAGACATGGGGGGAAGGGACTGAGAGTGGTGAAGCAAGTGGTGGTGTTGGCCATGGTGAGGGTGTTGAGGGAATGGGCTAAGGGTTTGTGCAAACGATGGTGATGAGGGTGATATGAACATGTTTATTGAGAAAATGGGTTTCATTGTTAGTGATACCGATGGGAACAAAGTGAAACTGTAGAAATTCCTTAAATTAGTGGGCTCTGCAGGACATGCGAAGAAAGTGGACAAAGGTTTGAGGGAGCTGAAAAAGTTACAGTGGGATGTGAAGGATGGTGTTAAGGGTGAAGCGGATTCCAAATCCAAAAGAAATGGGAGAGGGGGCTTGGACATGGTGAATTCATGAAGACAATGCCATGGAATGTGAAAGGGTTGGGTGGTGTTGAGAAAAGGAGGAAGGTTAAAGCGAGAATTCTGAATTTCAGCCTATACATAATTGTGATCCAGGAAACAAAAAAAGAAGAGATCCATCCGAGATTGGCTTGTTAGACTCTTAGGTCGGATTTATCGCAGTGGTGTTTTCTCTCGACAATGGGTACAACTGGAGGTATCATGTGTGCTTTGAATCCTGTGAATACAAGGCACATTGAGGAGTTCTTGGGCAGTTTCTCGATATCGGTGATTATTAAAGACCTCCAAAATGGGTGTGAGTGGATGTTTACAGGGGTGTATGGGCCTGCCTCTCCAAACAATAGGGAGGCATTTTGGGAAGAGCTTAAGGGATTGAGACATAGATGGGATGGTCCTTGGGTGATTGGAGGAGACTTCAATGTGATTAGGTTTATCAATGAAAAAAACATTGGAGGCCAGATTACTAGGAGCATGCGGGATTTTGAGGACTTTGTGAGAGGCTCATTTCAGAGATATTCCTCTATGTAATGTTAAATACACTTGGACAAATGATTGAGAGAATGTAGTTCTTAGCAGGCTTGATAGATTTTTGGTGACAAGGGATTGAGAGGAAATTTACCCCTCAATTTTCTTAGGAAGTGCAGCCGTGTCTGACCTCAGATCATTGGCCAGTAGTTTTGAACACCATGGTCAGAAGCTTTGGGCCGAAACCGTTCAGATTTGAAAATATGTGGACTACCCACCCCTTTTTTAAGAAGGAGGTGCATGCTTTGTGGAATGAGTAATGTGGGTGGATGGGGGGGTTTTTGGTTTATGAAAAAGCTTATGTTTGTTAAAGAAAAGCTGAAGACCTGGAATAAGAATACGTTTTGCATCCTTAAGGATACAAATGAGAGGTTGTGCCAAGAGTTGCAAAGCATTGATGGCTTGGTTGAAGATGATGGGGATAATTTGGATGACCTTAGGTTTAGAAGGACAAATGTTATGGCTGAGATGGAGGGGGTTCTCAAAGCTGAGGAGATGTTTTGGTATAAAAAAGCGAAGTGTAAATGGTTGAGTGAAAGAGATGGAAACACCAAATTCTTTCATTAAGTGGCAAATGGAAAGAATCGGAGGAGCCTGATTACAAACCTGACGGTAAATGGTGAAGAGGTTGTGCAGTTTGAGGAGATTGCTAATGCGACCACTTCTTTCTATGAAAACCTCTATAAGAAGGAGAGGATAAGGTGGCTCAACATAGAGAACCTTTTGGACCATTAGCTCCCTGAAGGTCAAGCCCATAACCTTGAAAGGCCGTTTACGGAAGAGGTACGGAAGAGGAAGTGAAAGACGCTATTTTTGGGATGGATGGGTCTAAAGCCCTTGGCCTAGGTGGGTTCTCTATGTTGTTTTATCAAGAATGTTGGGAGACTATTAGAGAGGACCTCATGTTGATTTTTGATGAGTTTTTCCATCGAGGAGAGCTGTGCAAGTCCATGAGATCAACTTTCATTGTCCTTGTGCCAAAGAAGGAAGATGCTAGTAACTTGGGAGAATATAGACCTATCAGCTTGGTTAGTGGCCTGTATAAAGTTATATCTAAGGTGTTGGCTCTTCGACTATAGGGGAGTATGGGGTCCTCCACTTAGAGTACTTTTATTCAAGGGAGACAAATCCTTGACAACATCCTTATCGCTAATGAATGTGTTGACATCAGAAGGAAAGGCCGAGAGAAAGGGGTGGTTTGCAAACTAGACTTGGAAAAAGCCTATGATCGGGTGGATTGGGATTTCCTCTTTTGGACCTTAAGGAAGAAAGGGTTTGGAAACAAATGGATCTCATGGATGACAGGTTGTGTGATGGACTCTTTCTTCTTTATCTTGGTGGATGGTACCTTTAAAAGTTTCTCTAAATCTTCTAGGGGGTTACTGATTGATGGTTTTGAAGTGGGGGATGAGAGGCAAATGGTGACTCACCTTTAGTTCACTAATGATATTACTCTGTTTCTAAGAGCGGAGTCTAAAAATATCCGGAGGATTGGAATGAGCCTCAAGATCTTCCAAGCGATTTCTGGGTTGAAGGTGAATCTATTAAAAACATGCATGGTGGGGATTCATGTTGAGGAGGAAGAGCTTGTTACCATGGTAGGGATTATGGGATGTCAAACAGGGAGGTGGGCCTTGCAGTACTTGGGTATGCCTCTTGGAGGCAATCCCAAATCTGTCTCTTTTTGGGACCTGGTGGTTGAGAAGGTTGCAAAGAAGCTGACAGTTTGGAAGCTATATATCCCTTGGGGGAAGAATTACGTTGGTTAAAGTAGCCATGTCCAATATTCCAGTTTATTATATGTCTATGTTCAAGATGCCTCATAAGGTGGCCCTTATTGTGGAGAAGTATCAATGTGATTTTTTATGGGAAGGGGGCTAATGGGAAGGGGGCTAACAGAAAAAGGACCACCTTGTCAAATGGGAGGTTGTTGTTAAGCCAAAGGAGTATGGTGGCCTGGGAGTGGGAAGAATGAAAGATAGGAATGTGACTTTTTGGGGAAATGGCTGTGGAGGTTTGCTCAGGAGCAAGGAAGCTTGTGGCATTCTATTATAAAAGGAAGATATGGGACTGGCACAAATGGGTGGGACTGCAATGAAAATCTTCCCTGTTCCCATTCTCTTTGTTGGAAACATATTACTCGAGTGAGTCTCTTCTTTTATCCTCACATTCGATTCCTCCGTGGTGATGGTTCTAAAATCCGGTTTTGGAAGGACTTGTGGTGGGGTAATTCCAAACTAGAGGTTGCCTACCCTAGATTATTTTGCCTTGCCTGCCATAAGAATGCTATGATAGCAGATGTTCTTTCCCAAGGCCCTCATGGCTTATTGTGGAACCTCCCCTTATCCTGAGACCTCCATGAGTGGGAGATTCCCTTAGTTGGACAGTTGATGGAGGATCTCAAATTGGTGTATATATTGGGAGAGGAGGTTGATTCTTGCATTTGGTCCCCTTCCTCTAATGGTCTTTTCTCTTGTAAATCTTTTTGCTTTATTCTTGTTGGGATCAACTAACTCCACCCTAGCCTGGTTCACTATGTCTGGAAGTCAGCAGCGCCTCCGAAGGTGAAGGCCTTTGCCTGGATTACAGCTCTAAACAGGCAGAATACTATGGATATTCTTTAGAGAAGACACCTAAGCATGGCCTTATCTCCTTCAATTTGTCTTTTGTGTGGATGTGACACGGAATTGGGGGATCATATATTCATACACTGTAATGTCTCCTACAAAATATGGTGTTTTTTTTCCAGAGATCCCTATCTATATCTTTTGTTATGCCAGAGACCGTGGGGGAGCTGTTGTTTCAATGGAGGAGAGGGTTACAAGGTTTGAGATGCAGCCTTTTTGCCAAAACGCTGGGACAGGGTACTGTGTGGGGGATTTGGAAAGAGAGAAATAGAAAGGTTTTCGAGGACAAGAAGAGACATATATGTGCAGTGATTGAGTCCATCATTTGTGAAGTTAACTCGTGGATGCTCCTCAATCCGGCCTTCAAAGATTGCTCCTTAAGTGATATGGTAAGAGACTGGATCACTTGTATATCTGCTTGCCCTCCTCAAAGGATCCCCCCTAATCTAGACTGGGTGCCCCCATGTGAAGAAAAGCTTAAGGTGAATTTTGATGGCACCTCTTTTGGAAACCCGGATTTGGCTGGACATGGTTGTGTTCTGCGTGACTCTCATAGGTCTATTATTCTTGTGAAGGATGGCCCGCTTGGGATTTGTGATGCTAATCATGCTGAAACCATTGGGTTATTGGAACCTTTAAAGAAGCTTAAGGCTGGTGGACACAATGGATGCTACATGCAAGGGGACTCTATGATTGCCTTAAGGTGGGGGAGGTGACAGATTCGAGGTCTTGGAGAATTCACCACTTCATTGCGGAGATCAGGGTTTTAGCTAAGGAAATCTCAGCTATCCTTCAACATGTCCCTAGATGTCAAAACGAGATGGCTGGCAGGGTTGCTAAATGGAGTGCTTATCAAATGATTTTCCTAGGAGATCACATGCTGGAGTGATAAAGGAGGTGGTCTAGCTCTTGTTCCTGGGGGTCTCCTTTTGACAGATGGAGTGCTGTCTTGTATTTGTTCTTTTTGTTTCTGTTTTGCTCTGCTTGTATCTCTCCTTTCTTTTCTAATAAATTTTGTTATTCATAAAAAAAAAAAAATCATCGTACATGCAAACCATCCATGATTGGCATTGAAAACGGACAAAGTTTAATGTGTTGATTTTGGTGTAGGTTTTAATACCCATGGAAAATGGAAACATTTAATGAAAACTATGAGAACCTTACGGAAACATTGCAAAAGTCATGGAAAAGTATGGAAACATTAGAAACTTTGAATATAACCTCTAGAAATGATGGCAGAAACCCCAATGCATGTCTATTTTAATGAATTATTAGGTAAGAAAAAAAAATATGATGTTTGTTGGAAACCGATATCCTCGTTGTATGTTGTCGTGCATGTCCGGAACACTAAGGGTTGGGAGATGATAAAAGAACTCCATAATAAAGTTGTACAACCACACAGAGGTAGGAAATGATAAGTAAGCATTCACATCAAGGAAACATGTAAATCCAAACCACAAATCTGTAACTTCCATGGAAATATCCGAGGAAGTTATGGAAACATTATCATAATGGAAATTTTGAATGGAACTCCAGGAAATGTTAGAATAAGCACCATAACACACCTATAAATCATTATATAAACAAGACAACTGCTCTATGCTGGTTGTTGGAAATTAATACGCTGGTGCGCATGTCTAGACACTGAGGGTTGGGAAATGATTAAAAATACTAAAGCTGGACATCACATAAAGTTAGGAAAATACTCTATATAAAATTTACATTATTCAAAAAGTAGGAAAATAGGGATTCAAATTTGCATCATTTGAGCCACATAGTAAACATGTTATTGCCCATGGTCTGCTCTAAAGACTCGAGTTGGCTTCAGTTTTTTTTTTTCCCAAAAAATGATTTTTTAATTTTTATTAAAAATATAAAAAATCTATAATAACAATAAAACATGAAATGGAGGAGCATATGGTGAATATTTTCTTATATTTTGTCCCTTGTTTATTTTCTTCCGTTTACTATATTTTTTTGACAATTTCCTAATAATTTATTCTATTTAAATAATTAAAAATTGCTTTTTTCTAAGTGTACCAAATCAGAGAATTATGTAGATCAGGCATACAAATATTACATGTAAATAATCAGATCAAATCATTCATATTTGGTCCATTTTTTGATTTTTCTTTACATTTTAACTAATTTTCCATTAAAAACAAAATTAAATATTTTATTTACGAAAAATTGACTCTCTCACAATTTAGATTAGGTAGAATGATGCAACTTATAAAAAATCTAGCCTTAAACAAGTTATATATGGGAAAATCTCTTTTAGGTGGTTCACTTAGATTTTTTTGCCAGGCACCTCTCCTATTTTATTCACATGGAGGGATGATGTGGCGTGCCCAATCTGAGCAATCCATCATATGGAGGACCCTTTTTGGATTGGCCATATGTTCTGTCCATGCCAGCTATATGGCCTACCATGTATTGGATAATTATCCTAGCAATGCTAGCAGTTGAAGTTTCAACTCACACAGAGAGGGCTTTCTGTTGCCACATGGCAAGTGGCTACTGGGTTAAAACTTGCCACATGAGGGTTGAGGTGGACAGATCCTGTTTGGGCTGCCAGTGAATCGACCTTAGCTCATTCAGATTCAGTTGAATGATAAGTGACAGAGACCTGGTAAGGGTTGAGGAATCCATTACTGACCTGACTCACTTTGATTGTAGACCAAACTTCAACTTTTGTTGTCTTTTCTCTATCTTCTGATTTGTAAATTTCTTTGATTTCAAATTGGAAAAAAAGATGAAGGGAGATTGTTGTCTTTTCTACTTTCATTCCCAGCGGTTGTATGTCATTAATTCTTTTCATTTTGATAAATGTATCTCATTATTGCCAGATTCTTGTGGTGGATTAGCTTCTTTTATTTTATTTTTTTATTTTTAAGGTAAGGTATTTAATGAAAGAAAAGAAAGCAACTAGACAAGAGAGAGAATACAACAAGGCACTCGGCCACAATGATCACCCCAACCCCAATCTCAATGCCTAAAGATTACAGCATGTCCCAATCAAAGATCCACATCATATAAGATGGGATATTGATAAACAAGGAAGGAGGCAACCACTTGAAAAATCCTGGACAGAATAGAGTCCACCATTTTGTGAAAAGGGTGAGATGAGTCTTCAAATACGCACTGATTACGCTCTTCCCATAAGGGCAAAAAATAGCCGGAAGGATCAGATTCCAAACTTCACTCTCACCTTACTCTGGATATTGAAGGATTGGAAGGACCAACAATTAAGCAAACTTCTCATACTTGCCGGCTGAACTCAATCAACACCAAAGCGGGCTATCATACAGGTCCATAAAGGGGCTGCCACCGAGCAAGGAATAAAGAGATGACATGATGATTCACCTTCCACTCCGCACATGCTGCATCTATTTGGAGATACGAAACCCCTACGGATCAGATTCTTGAGGGTAGGAACACGGTTCCACCATGAAGAAGGAAATGTTAGATGGGACAAGCTTGCTCCAAATGAATCGAGCCAAAAAAGGAATGGC
Source organism: Platanus orientalis (assembly GCA_025762735.1). Taxonomy (NCBI): domain Eukaryota; kingdom Viridiplantae; phylum Streptophyta; class Magnoliopsida; order Proteales; family Platanaceae; genus Platanus; species Platanus orientalis. The sequence continues at coordinate 1,320,034 of JAOXJP010000012.1, read as the reverse complement.
CTCTCTTTGATCCATAGCATTGTACATAGACTTCACAGAGAAACCTTGGATCTCATTCAAAGACCAAATCCTTTCATCGTTAATCTCCGCTTCCCCAAGACAATAGCCTTCCAAGATTTGAAGCATTCTACCCATATCTTTTACCTCTTATTCATTAAGATTCCTTCTTAGCTGGACATTCCAAGAGCAGAACGATCTTGTCCTAATCATATGGTCCCTGACTGATCCAAATTGGCACTCAACCAAGCTATAAAATATCGGAAAGAGGCTGTAAAACGCCTCATTTGAACATCACCTGTCAAGCTAGAATTGCACCCTTTCTCCATTATTGACTTAAACCTAATGAAGTGATTGAATAAGACTTAAACCTAATGAAGTGATTGAATAAGACTCTGATGTAGTACAATGGGAAAGATACCAAAAATTGATGTAGAATAATTCCTAAGGCCTTAAATAATTTAAAATAAAGGATGCGGAAGCAAAATAAATCCAGATTTGAATTTAAATTCACAAATAGCTAAGAAATCAGATAATAGATTTTAAGAGAAAAGGTTAGGATGAGAAAGAACAAAAAGGGAGAAAAGAAAGAAAAAACCCGAAAAAGATATTTTTTTTGTAATTTTGGATTGAAAATCCAAAAATTTACCAAAATGCCTCTCTGACACATCAGAAAAATATTAATTTTTTATGGCCATTTCTGACGTATTCAAGGGTTGTGAAGTTAAAATTTCATTAAATTCTGACAAGAATTGATGGGTTAAATCAAAGAATTTTAGAAACTTGAAGGTGCTTTAATGGAGGTTTGAGAAGAGGAAGAAAAAGTAGAGAAGAGAATGCAAATAAACAGAGAAGAGAATAAAAAACTAAGATAAGAAATTTACTTTGAAGGAGAGAGGGAGAGAGGGTGAGAAGTACTCACGTGTGCACCTTGGTATGCTACAACCCACATGGAGAGAAAAAGGGGAGCGTAGGAGATAGTGTTAACCCTTGGAGAAGGAGATACCAGGCCCATGGTCTACCTTGGGAACACCCAAATTTTCAAAAATTGTTTATTCTTCATTGTGAAATTATGGGGGATGGGGTGCCTCCTTTAAATATGTTTTCATCCTAATGAAATTAAAACTTTCTAAAAAAAAAAAAATCTAAAATACATATAACTTGTTGCCTAAACTTTCTAAAATTTAAAATTTCCTAAAACACACTCTCTAAAATCCTAACTTGCTAAAACATTAATAACTTGTTACACAAGTTTTCCTAATTCATAGTATTGCCAAAACATAGAATTTCTTAAAGTCTAAATTACTAAAAACTTAGGACTTTCTAAAAAATGCTATTCCCATTTTTACTAACACCCTTTTAGTGATTTGGTCATAACTTTCCCAAATCACCTTGGATCTCTGCAATCTTGGTCTTGTTAGAAATGTAACTAAATAAGCTATCTAATGACATCAAAATAAAGCCAAAAGGGCAAGTTTTGGCCTTCGAAAAAATGGGCTAAACATGAAAAATGGAAGTTTTCTTAAAAAAAATAACCAACCAAAATTTTGGTACTATTGGCCTTATTGCATGGACAGATAAAATAATTGTTTCCCCCTATAAGACCCTTACCAAACCCATTTAACATTCTTGCTTGAATCTAGCTTTCTTATGGGGTGGCACATCCATAAGTCTTGCTTGATTGTCTGCATCAAATTGACCTTTTACAAATCCCCTTCCAAACTCTGCATCTTGTTGGGCCAATTGGATGTAGCGAGTCCCATCCGTTGCTGGCTTCCTCGTATTTGGCTAAAATCACACTCCTCTAAAGAGCATCCCACTTAGTCCTGAATCTCCACAACCACTTATTTAGAAGAGCTAGGAATAGATCTAATACCCAACCTACCTTGGGCCATGGGATGACATATCTTTGAACAACTAACTCAGTTAATCTTCCTTCCCTCTTGGTTGGACTGCTAAAGGAAAGCACGCTGATTTGCTCCATTCTATTTAAAACCGACATGTGCGCAACAAATAGAGAGGGGAAATAGATGGGAAGAATTGAGAACACACTTTTCAAAAGAACCAACTTACCGACTTTTGATAGGTACCTCCCCTTCCACCCTGCCAAATGCTTTTCCATCCTTTCAATGATTGGATTCCAAATAGCTCTTGATGAAGCCTTTGCACCCAGCAGGAGACCGAGATACATAGAAGGGAGGGAATCCACAACACACCCCAGGATGGAGGCTAGCTCTTCAGAGTTGGGAACATAACCAATTGTGCTCAATTTTTGATTTGCTCAGATTCACTTTCAATCAAGAGAGCCTTTAAAATAAGAAGGATGCACCTCAAATTCTTGAGAACTTCTAGATCAGCTGCCAACAAAAACAAAGAATCATCAACAAATTGAATGAAAGGAATTGAAGGCCCCCCAATTAATGGGAGAAAATCCCTTTAGCAAGCTAATATCTTCTGCTTTAGAAACCGACCTGCTAAGCAACTCTACTACAATGATGAACAAATAAGGTGATAGTGGGTCTCCCTGCCTTAAGCCTCTGTTACTTTAAAAAAATCCTTTAAGGGAACCATTAACCAACATCTAAAAGGAAGGGGAAGAAATGCAAATCTTCATCCAATTCCTCCATCTAAGCTTAGAACCCCTTTTCTGAAGAACATTGTCTAAATAGGGCCAACATACTTGATCAAAAGCTTTCTCCGTATCAATTTTACGCCCTACCCTTGCTTTTCCAGCCTTTAACCATGCATTTATGCATTCATTTGCTAACAACAAGCAATCCATGATCCATCTCCCCAACACGAAGGCATTTTGCGACTTCGAGATTATCTGTAGAAGAATAGCCTTAAGATGGAGAGCAAGAATCTTGAACAACAACTTGTAGAGGTAAACCACTAAAATGATTGGATGACAGTCTTTGATTTTTGAAGGCCCCTTCTTCTTGGGAATAAGAGTAATGAATGTTGCACTAAGGCTTTTGCACCATTGATCCTTTGAATGAAAAGATTCCAGAACCGTCATGAAATCCCTCCCCACCACTTCCCAACAAACCTTGAAGAACTTTAGATGGACTTTTGTCGTCCCCTCTTAGTTTTTTGGCCTAACCCAATAAACCTTGTTCTAAATCTAATAAGACAGGTTTGAGTTGACTTAGCCATTGATATCCATCCCTACTTGAAGACCTCTTGCAGGTTCACATTCATGGGCTTCCATTCTATTTAAATGAATAAGAGAAACCTCTTGGGGCTTGATAGTTTACTCCCTCTTAAGCTGATGCAACATATTCTTGTAATTACAATTTAGGGCCTTTAGGCCATATATCTTGTTTAAAAAAGTGTCACAAAAGCCTTAATTTGCATCAACAAAAAGCTTAATCAATTAGTTTTTTCAATGAGGTCAAGATTCTGCATTTCAGACATAATTTGTGTGAGTTGTGACGAACAATGGTCAAGTTGCATATTCATGGTGGGGATTCCTTGTTTGATACTTTGAGTTCTATATCCGTCTTGTAGAAGTTTCTTTATTATTTTAGGATGTATTTTTAGCTTTAGTCATGATAGGTTTAGGAAAGTCTTTTATCTCAAGTCTTCGTTGTAACAGGGTTGGTTTTAAGTTTGTAGTCATGTTATGTTTAGGAAACCATGGAATCTCATTTATGCTAAACATCTAGGTGATATTATTTTTATTATTATTGTTTAAAATAAAAATTTTGAATTGTGAAGTAGTGGGACTGGTCCATGGCCCTACCTCCTATCCAATAATATACTAAGATACTTGAATATATTTAGTGTACCCATGTCGGCACTATCTAATACCAATACTGACAGAGTATAAAGGGGCAACAAAGGGGTGGGGAGGGGGGGGCTAGCATGGGAGTGCACAACCCAATCACACATCCGAGCGGTAACAAAGGGGGGTGTAACACCCCCGAACCCAGACTCGGATATGGGATCCGTATGCGCCATTGATTCATATTGTTACATTACATTGATTCGAAAACCAATGTTCATAATCTGATAGTCATAGTCCAATAGCCATATTCACATTCTAAGTTGGATAATTGCGGAAGCATACATCAATATTCAACATATCACAATAGTCTAATAATCAATGAGTCACAACGGAAATAACACTATAAACTCCAACGTAAAGTAATATGATAGAAATCCACCATCTACATCATTGGGGTGCCCTTTCACCCAAACCACAAATAAAGGGAAAGAATAAACCTCTCCAATAATGTTTATACAATATAAATGGTTTAAAGATGACCATATCTCAACTACAAATAAAGGGAAATAAACTGGTATTGCGCAACAAGCCTTTAAGATGGAAGCCCTGTAAGTATAGTTATTCTGAAAAACAAAACGACTGGGTTAGCCCAACCTGTAAGCAATTTAACTGACTGTGGACGATATAAAACAAAGCATAAATTTCAGTACTAGCATGTCCAAAGGTCAATACAGCACTAAATAGAGATCGAAGTAATGGGCATAAATCATACTAGTACAAATTGAACAATAATCAAATATTAAACTGAATTCAAAGGTCCGATACAAAGTTCTAAGTTCAAATAAATAATTCTGACTTCACAATTTGGAGTTCAATGCTAAATACCGAATGACAATCGGTATCTAAATAAATAATTCAATACGGAGATCAAAGCTCATAAGTTCGATGGCATATTTTAGTTTCAAAAAATCTGATGGTCAATGATTCAGAGTATTCAAAGTTTAATATTTCAATGGTTCGAAGTTTACATGATTCAAATTGTTTAAAGTTACGATATTCAAAGTATTCGGAGTTTGATAATTCAAAGTGTTCAAAGTTCTTCGATATTCAGAGGGTTCAATGTTCAATGTAAAGTAATTGTATGCTCTAGTCAATCCCATAGATATGGTCTAGATCTCGTGCCAAACCCCATGAGTAAGGCCAATGCCCTTGTTGTAATCCCAAGGGTAGGGTCTTGATTTTCTATTTAATTTTCAGAAGTAGGGCCGATATCTATGAACCAAAGAGTATGTCTGAAGTACTTTCTCATACTTAGCCTTGTGACTAGGCCCAAAGAGTCGAGGGACACACTTAGCCTGGTGTCGAGGCCCTTATAATCAATGAACACATTTAGCCCTGTGACGGGGTCTAAAATGGGTCAAAGGTTTGAAGTCCAATAGAGTTCACATCAATAAGTTCGAAGGTTCACATAGTTTCGATAATAAGAATATTTCTGTAATGCAATAAACAAACATAGGCGTAGCATTACCAAAATTCAATCATTTCAAAGGTATATGATTCACTTAGATTCGATGTTAATGCGCGATTCGATATTCATAAGATTATAGTCATAATAATTCACTAAGAATTCTCATAAATCAATGATTCAAAGAAAACAATTCGGATTTAATGATTCACATGGTTCATATAATCACATAAGAAGCATAGAGTTCAATGGAATCAAAGAGTTCAGTACAAATTCACAGAAATTCAAAAATTCAGAAATTCAAACGATTTTCTAATGAATCTAATCACAGAGACTATCTAAATATCACTTCTAGTATTCCAAACAAAGGGTTAGGCAAGGTTGCTTATCAATTTGATTATTAATTGTGTAGATCTTGAAGGATTCACAATTTCATACAAATTGTCAAAGATTACAGTGCTATATGCGGAGCGTGGTGGACTCCGGGGTTATTTGAGATGCGCTTCGATGGCACGACATGGGCGCCGTAATGGTTGATTAGTCGCACGCATGGGCGGCGATGATATGAGAACCCTACAAGTGGGACGAGCTTCATGGCATGCAATGAAGTCATTCGTGGGCCGGTCAAGGGGGACTGGGCCTGACGGTGTTCTAGGCGAACAATATCCTTGTCAGTGCATGTGGGGCATGTCGATGGGTCAGAGAAGGACTCAAATGGCTGAAAGGTTGACCTTGGCTGGGTGATGGTCAGGGTACCGCACAATTTTAACAGAGAGAAAAATCTGGCCGTGATAGCGTGGTCTTGCGTGGGGGGGTGAAAGTAAGAGCATGTACCACACATTGGATGGAGTACTTGTACCTGTTACTATCCCCTGGGTGACTTGAAGAGTCTTATCTTTGTTTCCCACATCTGGGCATATCAGATTTTACCTGATTGGAGTGGTATGGATATGTTAATACAATTTTATTATGTCTATTTTTCTTTTTAGATCTGTTTAATTCCAGTAAATTGGTCTTGGGTTTCCCACTGCTGGTGACTTTCATTGTTTGGTTGACCTATGTGTTAGGTTTTTTTTTTCTTTATTATTATTTTAGATTCAGTTGTTCAGTTTGGATGATGTGGTGGAACATGTTTTATTGTCTATGTCTTACTGTGTCGCACAATTTATAGGAATAATATTATTTGCCAAGTTTCTAGGTCATTTAAGTTAATCTTCATATTTAATTGTGGCTTGCGTGTACATCAATTTGGTACTGTCATTTGTACCCATGGTGATAATAGCCTTTTGTCCCATTTTGGATTCCTCATTTTTTTCAGTCTTATCTGTTAAAGTTGGAAAGGTGCCTTTGCACAAATTTTGCAGTTGTTAATGTAGCAAGTTTTATAAAAAAAGCCATGAATGTTTATAAAAGTCTGCACTGTTGGTTCTATCCAACAATGATGCAGGCATCTATTTCTGTCATGTGATTTAAGTTGAATTGAATCTTAAGTAGTAGGGTAAGCACAGTGGTGGTAGAATATCCTGAGGATGAATATTGATGTTATTGATATGCTTTATTTGAACTTGTTTCAATGGATGATGCTAAGGGCAGCCAATTGCTTAGCTAAAAGTATAGTCAAAGTAGGGGGTTGGATTTTGATGAGGGTTTGAGGCCTGATCCATATATCTGGTATTGGTTTGGCTGTATATTCCTTTTTTTCTTTCTTTCTTTCATACATATACTTATTCTGTGAAGACCATAACACTTTCATCTTGAATTCCTGTTTACAGGTACAGATAATTCAACAAATAAACCATGATGGAGAGGTTAATCGGGCTCGTTATATGCCTCAAAACCCATTTATTATTGCAACAAAAACAGTTAGTGCAGAGGTCTATGTTTTTGACTATAGCAAACACCCCTCTAAACCTCCTTTAGATGGTGCATGCAGTCCTGATTTGAGGTTGAGGGGCCACAACACTGAAGGATATGGGTTATCTTGGAGTCTTTTTAAGCAGGGCCATCTACTCAGTGGTTCTGATGATGCTCAGATATGCTTGTGGGATATCAATGCAACTCCTAAAAACAAGGCTCTTGAAGCCATGCAGATTTTTAAGGTAGGAGTTCTCTATGTTCTGGCTCTCAGCTAAACCGGTGCATTTGTATCTGATGGAATATGCTTTTCACTTTGCAAACAAGCGACATCCACACACAAAAATTAGGGGTACTGATGGTTTTTTGTGAAACATAATAAGCTGTTCCAGTCTGACATCTGCTCGTTAGTATCTTACTATTGTACAAATTCCTAAGATGTGTGTGGGAAATCAGTGTTTAGGACTCCAAATTCAAAGGAAAAACAGCTCATTTTATTTTAGGCTTTCAAGCCATGTGTTTTCTAATAATGACCTTGCTGTGATATTCTTGTTAAAACAGTTCCATGAAGGTGTTGTGGAAGATGTTGCATGGCACCTGAGGCACGAATACCTGTTCGGTTCGGTTGGGGATGATCATCACCTGCTTGTATGGGATCTGCGCACGTCAGCAACCAACAAACCTGTCCATTCTGTTATTGCTCATCAAGGAGAGGTGAGTGTCAGAATCTAATATTTTCTTTTTTACAAGGAAGGTTTCGTTCACACACAGAATTGCTCCATTCCCCTTGTAACGCACACAAACACATAGCATTGCTCCATTTCCCCTTTTTAACATTAGTGTTCTTTCCCGCTTTTGCATTTATGCGTTCAGTTCCTTTCTGCGTGGTGTCTTGGCTTATCAGTGGATTTTATGCATTGAGATTATGTTGTTGCAGTGATTTTGTTGGTCGTTTCTGCTTTTCTACAAAGTTGATCAGCTTACTTCATATTTTTTTGAAGTCCTATAATTTTATGGGCTGTGATATGTACCAGTTATCCAAGTTAGATACTGGAATGACGATGTCCTTATTTTCCTATCCAAAAGCTTGGTTTTACTTGGTTTATTGATTCTGGACTTGTGACATACGTGTCTTTTATTAAATCATTGTATTCAGCAGCTCATAATGTGTAAAGTTCTAAACATGGCCTGGCAATGTGCTGATCCTGATTTCTCAATTCAGAGGCCTTGTCATAGCCAAAATTCTATACATACCCAAATTGTTAGATATTGGAATAGTGGTCATTATTCTCCTATTCAATGTCTTGGTTTTACATGTTTTATTGACTTGCCATGGGACCTGTGACATCTGTGTCCATGAAATGCTTTTAACCAGCATCTCATAATGTAAACATGGTATGCTGATCCTGATCGTTCAATTTAAAGCTACCTCAGAGCCAAAATTCTATCTAAAAGTCATTTCCCTTTTTGTTGATTATTGCCTGTATCTTTTTATTCATCTAAATAGTGGCTGGAGTCAACTGTTAAGATTGTCTTTGTCAACAAAATTTAGCTATTGTTCATACTCATGGTGGTTCACATTTACTATATGGGATGTAGTGCTAAAACTTTTGTTCTGCTCAAAGAAATTTATCTTTCTCTTGTATGTCTTTCTTTTATTTATTTTCAGCAGTGCCAACGTATTATATTTTGACAATATCTCTTTGGTTCATGAAAATGGGAAATTTTTAGTTGGTACATTATGTATACAAGCTTGCAACTTTGATGTAACAGCCTTCACCATTGTTCTTATATAATAGGTTAACTGTTTAGCGTTCAATCCCTTTAACGAATGGGTTGTGGCAACGGGTTCGACTGATAAAACTGTTAAGCTATTCGACCTTCGGAAGATAAATACCGCACTCTACACCTTCGATTGCCACAAGTAAGCATTCTTCCAACTTATGATTTATTTATTAGTTGTCTCACACTTTTTTTCCTAGTAGAATCCTGCAATTTTCAATGCTATTTTGGTTCTTCAAAAGTCATAATTCTCAAAGAAAAAGAGAACTTATTGCCTGGAAATGTCATGGTCTTACTATTTTTTTGTGGTGAACTACAATAGGGAGGAGGTTTTCCAAATTGGATGGAATCCGAAGAATGAGACCATATTAGCTTCATGTTGTCTTGGTAGGAGACTTATGGTGTGGGACCTCAGCAGGTATTTCCTTGAATTAGTGCCTTCTCTTATGCTGTTGAAATCTTTGAATTGATTATTTTGCTTGATTAAGGTTGCTGCTTTTGACTTCTCTTTGCTAAATTACCATAAGGGTAGATTAATAGTCTGACATCATGATAAGTTATGCAAGTCCAAACTAGTGATTCTGGTCAAGCTCAGTTATTTGAATCATTCTCTAAGGGTTGAAAAGAGGACATAAATTGTGTAGGATATTTAAGGTAGTTTAGGAATCCTTGTGTCTCTCTGGAATTAAGCTTTTAACTTTATCTTCTACTTGTTTATTAAGGTTAGCATGCATGTAAATGTCTCATTAAAGACATTTTTTTAGTTTCAAGGTTAAACATATTTGATCTTGGTGGTTAGTTTTTACAGGAGACTTCTTGGGTAAACTTGGTAGCTAGGCTAGTAGGTGCATGTCTACTTTAGTGAGTCCCTTGTTGGTGCAAGATAATCGCAAGAGATTGTTTACTCCTTTGGATTATGGACCCACATTAAAAACCAATCAGATTGTTTTGGAAAATTAACATGAATGCAGCTAGATTCCACCAAATCAATAAGCATAGTCAGATAATTCTGCAGACTAAAATCCGTTGTAATGTATGGGTATACAACATCATTCATGTAAGGGTATATATGTCTAGTATTGTACAAGGGTATACTTGTAAATACCCTCTTGTATTGTATCCCTGCTTGCTAAACTGGTAAAGTCTGTGGGTGTTATACCACAGACATGGGTTCAAAACCTGTCTTCACCAACTAATAAATTAATCACTAGTGTTTACTTATCAAATAAAAAAATATAAGAAAGTATGTGAGAGTAGCTCTACACTCTCGACACGTATTCCCTCTCATTTCTTCTTCTCTTCCTTCTACTTGAAACCCTAACCCATTTAGCAATAAACCACAGATTTCCATTTGGTATCAGAGCCAACTCATGAATCCGAGGTCTAAGAACACTTCCACAGTTCATGCACAACCTTTGCTGACATCATCAGGTTGTACACATGACGTCACCATCCATATGGACTTGGTAGGTCAGCGATGAAAACCTATGATCTATATAGATCGTGTTTTTTGGTGATTTATGGTGATAGTTTGGTGTTGATTTGGAATCATATGGGTTTTTTAGTATATTTTTCAAGATTTTCTGGACATCTTCTCAGATCTAAGTTCTGGCCTTGATGTTGATCCTATATGCTTCTAGTCTCTCTATATATTTGTGACGGTTTGCCTCAAGTTTGACTCATTTCCACGCATATTTGAAGAAGTTATGGTGAGGGTATTTTTACCGCTTGACATTGTAGTTCCTTTTATTTTTTGGTTCGAAATCTCTTTAGACCTCATGTATTGCGATTCCTACTACAATCTTCTTGGTAGCTGATGTCTTCTTTCTGATTTCAAAGCCCTTAATGTGTTTCCTAGATTGTGGAGTAGTCAGTTTCTCCTACAGGTTATGACGTGCATATTTCTTCCTAGATGTGTGACTTATTGACTCTGTAGCAGCCGTTCCTCTTCGATTGTTGTTGCTTTCATGGCTGTTGGTGCATTTATTTTGCATGCTATTTGTTGCTTGTCGCAATCGATAGTTCCTAGTATACCGCGATGCTGTATTTGGTAGTTGCCTGCACCTGGTAGTTGCGATTGGCTGTTGCCTGTGTTTGGACTGTTGTGGACTGTCTGGTAATCAGCCTCTGTAGGAGGCTTCATTGTGGTGCTTTGAGCATCTTGTGGCTGTTCATGGCTTGTCAATCTTGGCTTTTGTTATTGTTGATTGCCTCGTGTTCGTGTGAATTTTTCTGATTGTTGAGTGGCATTGTTTTGATTCGTGTTCGACCATAGTTTGATGTTGGAATTCAACTGTTTGAGGTTCCTTTGATTGTATAGCTGCTTTGTGTTTTGATTGGTGTGTTTTAGCCCGTTGAGGTGGGTGTCTGATGAGGACATCGGGGTTTAGGATGGAGTTCCAGGTCTACCAGAGGCGACGCAGGAGGGATATAGCCATGCTATGGTTTCATTAGGACCCTTCTTTTTATTTTACATATTCTTTTTTATTTTATGTCACATGTACTTTTGTCCTAATAGGTGATTTAGAGATCTTTTTGTTATTTTCTATAGTTGAGGGTTATTTTTGAGAGGTTTCTATTTTGTAATAAGCAACCTGGCTGTGGGACTTTATTTTTAGAGCCACGACCACCCAAGGATTTTATGCAATAAATTTTGAAGTTTAGTCTTACGTTGTTTCTCATTCTTCCTCCTTGTTCACAGGTTGAAGACCTTCAAAACCCTGGAATGGGTCTAGGCCCCACCTATTTTAACGCTGGTGGTGGAGGCCACTCCCTCCCCTCGGGTTAAAGGTCTTCTTTCCCATTCTTATCTTCTTATTTTGTTTTTCTGCAGTTTTTCATAAGTGCTGAACTTGTGTTAACGTCGGAAAATCATCATCAACAAGAGGATCCAAGATTTTTTGTTGATCTAGCACTTCCAGACAGTCAACCAGGCCCAAACGACACCCTCTATGTATACCTCTAGTCGTAGCATGCTACTGTGTGGAAGATACCAGTAGATTACTCTCTCAGGCGTGAAATCACCCCAAATAGGACTTGTACGAGATCAACTCCCATCCCTTCAATATAGGGATTTGGATTTTGATCTCTTCCTTGGTTGTTAGACACCCCTAAACGATTCTAGGGGTAGTGGGACCCATCCCCAAAATTTCTACCAGATCGAGATACAGTCCATCCTCTGAGAAATAGGCGTGAATAGCACAAACAAAGGTCACTCTACGAGATCTACTATAGATTACACACCTCAGCAGTTTTGCAAGTGGAACCTCTTCTAGAGGGTTTAGAACTCCATTACGATCCTCCTAGTGTGCAACACATTGTTTTTTTTTAAATATTTTTTTGATATGTCAAGTGTCTGCTGCACTTCAAGTCCTTCAGGTGTGAAACAGAGGAAATACATCATCCCGGGAGATTGCATACTAAAACCAAAGGGCAACAGATTTGAAGGTGGGATTTTTTTTCAAGCTGTTTTACCCTCTTGGATGATCCAACTACTGGCAGCCAATATTCAAAATTTTGAAAATTCAAATTTTTATGGCTGTTGGAGCCATTCCCAGATGTGAACATTGCTGAAAAAGGGGTTCCATGAGATTGGGTTGTTCTCTCTCACATCTTGGACTTTGTCCATGAAATATTTTCTGGAGGTCAACAACTCTTAGGCGACCTAGCTAGTAGGCCTTACTTTCGAAAAAAAAAAAAAATTATTTTGGGCTGGTGGTATTCAGTGGGAAGAGAGAAAATTATGAAAATTTGGGAAATTCCTCAAATTGGTTTTCTGAGCCTAAAGTTTGATAGCAAACATCTTCAACATTACCAATGAGGCATTCAGCATCAGATTCATGTATTCTTTATCATATTTGGCTCTTTTTTCAAATTTCTGACAGTAGATACTTTTGGTATGTTATGGCATATGCCCTGGACCTGAGTTTATTATCTCCTGGCCTAAATAGAACTCCAATGCAATATCCTGACTGTTTAAATCTATTATTAAACCCATCTCTAGACCTCTCAGATCATTCTTGGAATTATTTGGTTTATTTCTCTGATTTTTGGGTCTAATTTAGGCACTTTTCTGGTTTGACCTGCATTAGCCTCATTACTAACTTTTTTGTATCTTACTGATAATCTAAGTATGTTAATTAGGTCTTTACTTGTTTATTACTTTTTGTAAGCCCTAATTCCTTTATTGCATATGAACCTAATTTGAAGAATTGCTTGAATTAGCATGTGAGCTTGTGAGTAAGAATCTTGTTTAGTTTTTATTATTGTTTTATCAATTTTATTCCTATCTCTTGAGCACACACTCAACTATCCTACATGCATGCTGTCTCAGTGTCTACTTTGGCTTGTTTCTTTGACATCGTGTGGCTTGTGCTAATTTGTTCTTCAAATTTTTCCCTGGACGAGGTAGCCTCTATATGACGTCTTATGGCCTAGTTTTAGCATGATGGTCTCCTCTTGTTTTGGTACCTCATTCTCTTCACCTAGTTCCTTGCTTAGTCATCCTTTGGATTATCGGTTTAGGGGCTTTTCACCATATGACTGGCATGTCTCTCTCTCTCTCTCTCTTCTTTTTTCTTATCGTATTTGTTTTGGCAGAGACAAGGTATGCATTGTTGATGGCTCTTTGTCCTCCATCGTCAGTACTAGATGTATTCATCTTTGTTCCATCTTTTATCCTCTGTGTTTTATGTTCCTAATTTTAAGTTGAATCTTATTTTTGTAAGTCATAGTACCAAAGCATTGAATTGTAGTGTTACTTTTTTATTACCTTTGTATTGTGTTTTTGAGGACTTGAAGATTGGGAAGACGATTGCTAGAGGGCTTGAGGATTGGGGTTTAGACCTTATAGATGGCTGTTTATTTGTTGCCTCTTAAGTTTAGCCAACACCGCCCCCATCACCTACAATTCAGCAATCATCATCACCTCCTATTCCTTCTACTTCTTAGTTTGATCAGCTTTATCGGTGGCATTCTTGTTTAGGCCATGTCTCCTTTCCCATGTTAAAAAAACTATTTCTAGTCTTAGTTTCCTCTTTTTTTAATTTTTTTATTTCCATTGTGAAATTTGTGAATTGGCAAAGCATTGTCATTCTTGTTATTCCCCTAGAGTACGAATAACATTACTACTCCCTTTTCCCTTGTTCATTATGATGTATGGGGACCAGCCCCGGTTACTTCTTTGTGTGGCTTTCATTACTTTGTGACCTTTGTTGATGATTACTCCAAAGCTATTTTGATTTACTTATTAAAATAAAAAAATTGAGCGTTTTGACCTTTCAATTGTTTTATAAATTGGTCGAGACTCAGTTTGACATCGAGCTCAAGGTCTTTCGTTCTGATAATGGTGGGAAGTATATGTCTCATGTTTTCATCTCTTACCTCTCACAACATGGCATCTTTCATCAAACTACTTGTCTAGGTACTCTTGAACAGAATGACGTTATCGAGAGAAAGAATCATTATCCTTGAGGTCACTTGTGCCTTGCTCATCCATATGCATTGTCCTAAAGTTTTTGAGGATGATGCTTTTCATGCTTATTTGATGAACTGTATGCTCTTCATGCTTCAATGCTAATTCATTGATTGCTTCTACTAGTTCCTCATCCTCTACTACTACAACTACACTGGAATCATTTGATGTTTTAGCATCTCGAGAGAAGAGATTGAGGCACTCCAACAGTTTATGACACAACTAAAGCCATCTAATGCAACATCCACTTCTTTTTTCACGCATATAAGTATTTTTTCTTCAGCTCGTAGTGCTTCTGTCTTGGCTCCCAGTCACTCCTAGATCATAGATTTAGGAGCATCTCATCATATAACTGATATGTCCTCTCTTTTCTTGTCATACTCTATCTGTTTTAGTAAGGATAAGGTCAAAAGTGTAAGTGAATCTTTTTTTTTCATTGCTGGTAGGGAGAATATTCCTATCGTTCATTCTTTATCATTGTTCTCTGTTCTTCATGTGTTTAACTATAAATTAAATCTTCTATCCATCAGTCATATCACAAAAACTCCAATGTCGAAGAATATGCTTGGTAGGGACCATGAGGAAGGAGGACTTTCTTATTATATTCTTTGTTACAATGGCCTCCCTACAACAGCAATTGCAGCCTATGCAGCAGACTGACAGCAGATCTACCTATGCATAGCTATTACAATGGCATCATTATCTTGGCTACCCATCTTTTTTAACCTTTAAATAGAATGTTTCTATGGTTGTTTACTTTCTTTTTTATTTATGAACTTTAGATGTGAAATTGCGAAAATGCCAAACATTGTAGATCTTAACTAAACAGTAATTATAAAAGTACATTGGCTTTTACTATTGTTCACTTTGTTGTTTGGGGCCCAGCAGCTCCTGTTGTGTTTTCATTAGGTATTTTGTTACTTTAGGTAATGACTATTCATGTGCTACCTGGGTTTATTTATTCGAGTCTAAAAGTGATGTCTTCATTGCCGTTAATTCTTTTCATACTGTGGTTGAAACTCAGTTTGACACAAAAATCAAAATTCTTAGATCCGACAATGGTGTTGAGTATATGCGGGGTTGTTGATGCAGCAGCCATAACATGGTTTGAGAAGCATCAACCTCTATGGAAACCCAACACAAAAAAGGGTCCAAGGGGTTGCTTGGATGTGGGCCCCACTTGGGTTAATCACTTGGGAAAATTAGGCATTTATTTTTCTTGATGGGAAGTTAAAATTTTTGGTACTTTAGGGAACAGGGTATCTAAGGGGATTAATACAGATGGACTAGTGTTTAAAGGAGGTTTTTACAAGGGGCAGCAGTTGCAGGATCTCTCTCTCTCTCTCAAGAGGCTCTTACGTATGGGACTTCCAAGAATAGGTGGACTCTAGCTTCTAATTTTTGTCCACCTCTAGTAGGTATTTAGAAGTTTAGTTTTAGTCGGAGATTTTAGTAACTATTATATGTGGATTTGTAATTCTGTTTGGAAACCAAACCCTAACGTAACTCTATTTAAGGAGATCTATATGATTGGAATAAAGGGTTGGAATTTTTTTTCTTCATATTCACTTATTGGTGGTGCTGTAAGAACCTGTTAATGGTTGGTGCTATTAATAATCCAATTGGTTAGTTCTGGTGGGGTTATGTCCCACTTCTTTCTTCGCCATCTTCTTCTATGTTGTTATTTGCTTCTCCTTCATTCTTCTTGGATTGACTTGTTAATCCCTCAATATTGCTGGATGTGTGGAAGGATCTGATCCAGGCATTACTGCAATTCTGCCCTTTTCAAATTATCATGTAGGTTTGTCTTGTATTGTTATGAGTTTGTCACTCTGCTGTGGTTATGAAAACAGCAAGTAATCAAAATCTTTTTGGCGATGTCTTAATCATGGGATTAGTCCCAATTTAGGGATACATAATTATCATTTGGATTTGGGTTTCCTTAAAATTTTAGTCTCTTTGGGAAATCCTAAATGGATCATTACACCAGTTGATTAGACTGTTCTTCTGCTTGGTATCTGTAAAGTGTGTTTTAATTGTTTAAACCTGCTGCACATGTGGGGGAGACCCATAAATCCGAAGTTATCAGTGATACTTTGAGAAGTGGGCCCATCCTGCATCAATTAGTATCAAGGTGGGAGTTCTTATCTATTGTTTGCTTGCTCAACCTTGTCACCATGGTTTTTTTTTGATAGGTATATGTCACCATGGTTACTTATGCAGAGTAGAGACCTTTTCTCAAGATTTTGAAAATATGAAAAAAGAGGTGAGCCAATTGATCACACAAATGGACATTGTAGAAGGTCGTTTGACTACTATGCAGGCCTCCATAGACAACTTAAGTATTGCTGTCCTAGAAAATACCAACAATGACAAGGAACCTACC
This sequence comes from Platanus orientalis, assembly GCA_025762735.1. Classification (NCBI taxonomy): domain Eukaryota; kingdom Viridiplantae; phylum Streptophyta; class Magnoliopsida; order Proteales; family Platanaceae; genus Platanus; species Platanus orientalis. The sequence goes on along the minus strand of JAOXJP010000012.1, from coordinate 1,303,347 downwards.
ATTTGTGTTGGGTCTTTTAATTCAGGTCCTATTCCACCTTTGGTTCTAGATCATGTTATTCAACCAACCGATACTTCTAATACTTGAAATCAGCATTGGTGTGAAGGAGTTCCTATGGAGAAAGGCATGAACTGTAGGCAAGAGTTCTAGCCCCACACACTTGTGCCTCAACATCATGGTCATGGGAGAGAGCATGAGGATGTACTTCATGGAGTTGATAAAGGAGCAAGGTTAGACGTGCATGATTTCCAAGGAAATCATAATCCAGACTTGTTTCTTGATTGGGTGTATAGTTTGGATTATTATTATTATTTTTTCGGTGGTATGGATTAACTGAAGGGTGTAAGCTTCAGCTTATTGAAACCAAACTCAAAGGGATAACAAGGGTATGGTGGTTAAAGCAACAAGGTATTTATCACAAATCAGACTTAGGTATGGTAAGTATGTGGAAAGAGATGAAAGTGGCAATGAAAAGGCGATTCTTACCTGCAGATTACAAGCAAAGAGTGCATCTCTAGTTTATACAGCTTTGACAAGGGAGTATGACCATAGAGGAGTGCACTAACTGCTTTTATTACTTGGTCAATCATGAAGATTTTGAGTGGATGGAGATGTGATGATGGCTATTTATCAGCAAGGATTGCAACCATGGATTTCTATAGGCCTTGCTTATAGCTGTCTTTCTACAAATGAAGCTTCTATACATGTAGAGGGTGTTGAGATACAACGTATCCGGGGTAGTATAGTCAATTGGATAGTATACATGTATTGTATACCATTACCATACTTTATGTTATACCAATCCCCTCTCTCTCTCTATATATCATACGTATAGAGTGCATGCTGCTCTCTAATATGATTCCCCTAAATTGCTGTTCTTTCTTCCCTCCTGTAGGTCCATAAATTTAAGTTGGTACCACAGCTAACTAGAAAAACGATTAGAGGAAACTGGCGGCGATGAGGAGCCGGAAGCAGGTCTGATGTTAGCCAGGTTGTACAGGTGTCAGAATTAGCAATGAACAATGTTTGGTTTCCAAAGAGGGTAAGTTCTCTCAAGCCACTGTAAAATTGTTGCATCAATTCCCCTCCTCTCGGAAAACTTAACCCCTGTTGAGTTTGGGTGGGGGTCAAAGAATTCTTGCTTTGTCATGTGGTGAAGGTTGCAATGAAAAAGGAGGGCTCTTTGGTTTTGGCTTGGATCGTCCTCTGTAAAGTGAACATGGGGTGTATTAATCCTGTGAATCCCTTGGCTGCTCTTTCCCTAGCTTCCTTTGCCTCAATTGCTTCATCTTCTAAGGCCTAAATTTTTTAGGACATTGGGATTTGTGATGCCTATAGCCTTTGCAATTGTAACATTGAACCTGTTTAGGATTGGATACCGATCCCTCTGAGCCTCTAGATCGTGATGGAGAGATCTGACGTGGTGTCTTGGGTGGAGAAGAAGTCCTGGTTTAATGCCGATGTCTACTAGATTGTCTACTCAAAGAACCACTAAAATTTGTATAGGTCATCCTATGTATCTTGAGATTATCTTCAATATGATATGCCACCTAAATGGTTTCATTAATTGATGAATAATACTAGAAATAGACCCTGAGGGATCTGTGGATGTATATCCTGCCTATACATGGACACTAAGATCTCATCTTCATGTGTTCATCTAAAGTCTACTTCGGTCGCAAAATGTTGGAATTGTCTGGTATACTCTCCAACACTCGAACTACCTTGCCCGAGCTGCATCATCTGGATGTGGGCTCTCTATTTATAGTCCCTTGGAGCAAATCTCTTAATGACAACTTTCATTTCATCTCAAGTTGTAATCACACCATTACTAGACTTGGAATGACTCTTCTTGTATGTGCTCCACCATATCCTTGCTGTTCTATTCAATTTTGACTTAGCAGATTGCAACTTGCGCACTTTACCTCATGCTATTTAAAGGACTTTACTCGATGCTTCCAATCAATGAAGGCATCGACACCCTGCTTGCTATCAAACTTTGGCACATCTACCCTGATATGTCTATCAATCTCATGATGTATAGAAATAGGTGCAGTCATCTCTCGATGTACCTGCTCCTGCATGGGAGATGTCATCTCATGTTGTACAGTAAATGAGGCATTCTAATGGGTAATTTCAACTTGTTGACTTGAACCTGGTATTGAGTTAGATGCCCGTTACTTTCCCATTGATTTGATGGCTGCTATAAGCTGCTCAAATTGTGCATCCATCTTAGCTTCAAGACTTGTCACTCTAGCAGTCAATTGTGCCACTTCATGTTTGGTGGCTTGAATTTTGTTTGCATGCCCATCCACAATACTGGATAATGTATTCACAGTATGGACCATGATGATTTTGGGGACTTCAACCAAGATTTTAGGGCTTATTTAGAGAATTTAAGGTTATGTAAACCCTTTCAGGAACATATAAGAAGATTTAGGGTAGCCCTAAAATAATCGGAAGAACCCAAAAAAGATTATAGGGTCTTAAGAGAAAAATCAAATATTTTCTTATACACATTGAGGCCCTTTGGAGAAAACATCAAAATTTTAAGGTCTTGGAAAATCCCTAAAATTGATGGAAAAGGGTTTTGGGGCTGTTCCACAATTTTAGGGTAGACCCTAAAATGATTTAGGAGCTTGGAAATAGCTCTAAATAGAAGAGATCTAAATACTATGGATTTTGGAATTGAAGGAGTATAGAAAGAAAATCACAATTGGGGCTTAATTTAAGGATTTAAGAATCAATAAATTAGGGAATTTAAGTTAAGGAACTTGGTTAGGGATTAAGGGATTGGTTTAAGATGTGTTTCTTAATTTAGATTTAATTTAATCAATTAAGAATTAATTTAAGAAAACCAAGAATGCAATTCTTGAATCAAGATAATAATAGAAGTGAAAAAATATCAAGAGAACAAGAAGAAAGATGAAATCAAGAACAAAGAAAAGAATGAGAAAGAAAGCCAAGAATGCAATTCTAGATCTGAATTTAAGCACCCTTAAGCTTGGACTGCACTCGGGCTAACCTTGGCTTGGCCTAAGGCCCAAGACTTTGTAAGTAGATATTTATTGTTTTTATAAGATTTATAGTTATTTTTTATTTAAACTCTTTAAGTTTTATGTAATGAACTAATGGGTCTTGGGTTGGCTTGAGACTTGGCTTGAGGCGCATAAATTTATGTTAGTGTGCTCGAACCTTAAGATTCTTGTTTTTTCCATGCCCAATCCCAGCCTGAGCCTTTTATATACAACAACAGGCCTTGTCTCAAGTCTATCAAGGCCTGGCCAAAACCTGGCTCTTGCACACCCCTAATTTTCTTTGAATATCCTCCAAGTCAAAAGGGGTACAAGTGTTATCACCCTTTAACCTGGAAACAATTTGTGTTTTTTCAAAGAAGAAATCTCTTCATGGAGAAAGTGGTTGATGTAGTCCAACCCAACCTATCACTCCGTATTCAGCCTAGGCCATGTCATCCACTTTGGCCCATCATCCATCCACCTTAGTTCATTCTTTAATGTTTTCAATATTGATGCTTTTGGTTAACTTAACCCCTGATGTTAATGTTATTTAAGAACTAGAAAAAAAGGAAAAAAAATGGGGAAATTATTATTCTAGTAAATTATGTTTCTTATTAATGCTAGTTTAGGAACTAGAGAATCACATAGAAAAAGATAGTCAAAAGGTCCAAAATTGTTATGTTGTTTTAATAGTCTTTCTATTTTGGGTGGCTCTTTTCATGATCATTTTGTAAAAGCCTATAAGCATAAACCTAATGTATTGAAGAATAAGCTTTAGACAATTTCAATTGAGATGATCTTTTTTTTTTGAACGGTCAAGAAGATTTTATTGAAGAACAAACACAACACAACAAAACAAACAACACTTCACCCAGAAGTTGAAGAGGACAGGGAAAGAAAGGAAACAAAAGAGACAAAAGAAAACAAACAAGCCAATTGAGATAATCTCTTCAAACTATCATGTGTTAGACTTGGTTATGTAAGTGATTCCTTGGTTAGAGATGTGAAGATTCTATCTCCTGTGAGCGATTCCAGTCTTGGTTGATTGATTCCTGACATAATTCATTTCTTTTGTGTAGCCTTTGTGTTGCATTCAATCCTATAAGGCATGCACATTTTAGGTTAGAATGGAGTGGCTGTTCTCATCAATGTGCATGGTAGAGAGCCTTGTTGATTGGAGCAAACCCCTTTTTTATGAACTTGGGTTTTGGACAACTAAACTTCTAAGTGGTGTTGTAATTGATGTTGGAAAAATGACCTACCAGTTGCAAAATATTCCATTGCTTTCTAGGAGTGGGTATTCAAAAGCTGATTGAGATATCTCTGAAAAGGATGGACTAAGCTATGTTTTGTGGCTTCATCGCATACTAGGTGGAGCCTAAGACTTTGTGCTCATAGGCAAGTTCTGTCATGGTGTTAAGATGGAGTGACTTCAGATGAATAAAAACTAATGGTGTCAATGTACTCTTTGACAATTGGGCAGACCCACCCAAATCTATTGAAACATGTGGGGAGGCAAAATGCAAAGACACATTATCTCAGGATGCATCAATTTTCTACTAAGAGAGCTTGTGCTGGCCCTCATTTATTCAGTTGGCCTGTGTCAAGATGCAAAAACATGCAGAGAGATGGTGATTATTCTTAATTCAGGACATGCTGCTGGTGCTGCTTCACTTCAATTAGTCTATTCCTGGATTATACTTGAACCCTTTTGGCAAATGATGCAAAGGAAGCAAAGGAGGAGAGGCAATTCAATGGCTTGAGCAATGCATACAGGAAGATAGTCCAATCAGATGTGGTTCTTCGTAGAAGAATGCTGATATCTTCCTATGAAGCCGCCGTACTAGAATTTGCTAGTCACATTTACGCAGATTCTGAAAAATGAAAGTGCCAAGTTTTTGTTCAGGGGTGTGGGTGTGGGTGCAGGCTTGGGCTGGTTGCTTATGATCCAAACTTGTGGTTGAGTTTTTATTGATGACAGGGAGACTACAATGTAGTCCAACGACCTAACCCATTGGTCCATATTCAGCCCGATTCATATCATCCACTTTGGCCCATCGTCTATCCTCCTTAGCTAGCCCATTCTTTCAATGTTTTCAATATTGATGCTTTTGTTTATCTGGCAAATTGTTATTCCTGTAAATTCTATTTGGAATTAATGCTAGTTTAGGAATTAAAAAAACCTAGAAAATTGATATCCTAGTAAATCGTGTTTAGCATTAGTACTAGTTTAGGAATTAAAGAACCTCATAGGAAAAATAGTCAAAAGGTGGAAAATAGTTATGTTGTTTTAATTCTCTCAATTTGGTTGGTTTTCCCATGATTTTCTTGTAAAAGCGGGCAAGTATAAACCTAATGTACGAAAGAACAAGCTTTGGATGGAATATCAATTGAGACAATCTCTTTCTGTGGTGTTAGACTTGGTTAGGTGAGTGATTCCCTAGTTAAATATGCGAAGATTCCATCTCAAACTCTCTGATTCCAGCCTTAGTCTATTGAGTAATTTGCGACATTCCATTTCTTACTGAATGGTACTAGTGAAGAGATGTCTTCACCATCGTTGAGTTACATAAGGTGACATCAGAAGCACCACCTCTCTACTTTGGTAGATCAAGAATAAAATATAGGGATATACCATTAATACCAAGATGAAATGCAAACAAATAGTATATACGTGTCATAGGGTTCTACGAAGAAGAGAAAAGAAGAAAAATATAAGAATTCAATAAAGGGATAGTTTGATCTGTATTATCCCTTCTTTCCCATATTCTTTATATATGGAATATTGTTATGGGGCATAAAGACTACAATACTCTTAATAATAACCATAAAAACAAGTCTATCGCATATTTTAGCCCATTATAACCTTGCAACACAGTGATGTGGTCTGCTGACTGAACAGTTTGGGTTGTCAAGTCAGTGGGGCACATTTTGGTAGGGTTTTGAACTTTAATTTGTACAAGTCACAATGTACTGTCTTATCCTTTTCGGGTACTTAAAATGACTACCAAGTGTTCTTTGATCTAGACCAGAAAATTAAACTTATTATGTGTAGAGATCTAAACTGTCATTTCGGGGTTTTGCTTGTAAACCTTGGATGGTGTTCTATGTTGCAACTGATGCCATGGATTCCATCCCAACTTACCAACTCGATGATAAATTTAGACATATAACTGACTCTGCAGTTTCTCTCTCTCTCTCTCTCTCTCTCTCTCTCTCTCTTACAGGATTGATGAAGAACAAACACCCGAGGATGCTGAGGATGGCCCGCCGGAGTTACTCTTCATTCATGGGGGGCACACAAGCAAAATCTCGGATTTCTCATGGAATCCTTGTGAAGATTGGGTTATTGCAAGTGTGGCGGAAGATAACATACTTCAAATATGGCAGATGGCAGAGAACATCTACCATGATGAAGATGATTTACCAGGTGAAGAATCGGCCAAAGCTTCTTAGCCTAATATTTTAGAGAGAGAAAGATACTGATGAAGAAAAGTGCCCTGTCTTTTCTTTTTTGGTTATTGAGACTTGGGAATTAATCTGCAGTGTTATTTACTTATGTATTACCTTCTCTGCAGAAATTAGCCTCTTGTTTATTATATGTATATTTATCTTTGTTTTAAACACAGGTTAAACTGCTATTAGGACTACCTTTTTGGCTCTCTCCCCACACCTCACTTCCATTTTGGTGCTAAAGAATTTCGGCTTTGTTTTTGTAAAGAAATGATAGTTGCACCCGGAAACCTAGCTACGCCACCCTGTGCTGGGGTTGCACCACATAGTTGAGAGATGAACTTGGTACTACTACCAATGATGATGCCAATAATCATCTCTCTACTGTATGGCTGATATTCTTCCTGAAATTGGTTTCGAAGTGGGTTTAGGAATTTCATATTTAGGCCAGACAGGTCCTGAACCGAATCCCCAATGACCAATTCGATGCCTCTTAAGTTCAAACTTCGGTTGGGATTTAAAGCGCAAACAGTAGAAGTGAGAAAAGTGGGTCCTATGTGATTACAGAACCAAGGTCCAGGACGGTTGGATCTGATCTGACCCTCGTTGCCCCTTGCAATGGTATACAACCTCATGTTGAATTTCTCAACACCAAAATACCACAAATTTGATGAACATAAAAAGCCTAGAATAGATCCATCAACTGATAAACAATGACTGTAAGCGGGGGTGGGCATGGGCCAGGCTTGGGCTGGGCCATGGTAGGCTCAGGCCTGGCCCTATAATTATATGCCAGGCTAGGGCCGGGGTTTGGGCACATAGGGGTGGGCTAGGGTTGGGGTTTGGGTCCGGCCCTCATTAATTGGTCGGGTCTCGGGTCGGGTTTCGGTTCGGCCCATGAATTAAAAAAAAATAATGTTGAGATGTAGGTTTGAACTCTAGACCTATCCAAGGTTTAAAATTTCAATGTTGATGGATTATTCGTCATGAGGATTAATGGAAATTTTACTAGAATGCTTTGAAATATTATGAAAATTTTGATGTGAACTGTTATGAAAATTTCAATCTATGTTGAGCATGATTACACACTCTGGACTAAAATAACTATATAAAGCATTTAAGTCA
>JAOXJP010000012.1:1281807-1295652 GCA_025762735.1 Platanus orientalis | reverse complement strand
GATCAATTTAATGTATTTATATAATGCACCCACATGCAAACTTAGAATTTCACTCTAGTGACTGAGATTACATTACTCCATCATATGACAGCTCTATAAGTGACGTGTCCAGCATCACCCATAACTGTAAACTTTCAGGTCTACAAGAACTGGATTATCAGGTCTCTCCACACATTCCAATATGTCTAACATCCTATTATGTTACCTGATGACAACCTATTTCATCTCATGAGATCAAATAATTACTCATATAAAGAAAAAAAATACATGAGATAATAGAATAAATAGTTATTATTAAATAAATAAATAATTAATCATGCCTTTATTTTATGTGAATGGCTGTTAGGATACATATTTCCAACATGCACCATAGTCAAATCAGCTTACAACGAGGAAATAAACTGTGTAAGGAGTTCCACCACTCATCCTTTCACACCCCCAAACCCAGATTAATGTAAATTTGGTAGTGAACCAGACTAAAGCCATGATATCAATACCATTTTTCTTCATATAATGTTTCGTATTAATGTTGTGGTCTTATAATCTTCTTTTTACCTTTTCAATCATTTGGATCTCTCATATAAAATATAGCATAGCGGAAGCATAAACATCCATATACGTTTTCAATCATTTATCCATATGTGCAGCAAAAATAACACATTTCTCATTCCATATCCACATTTATGTAATGATAAATATATCATTTAAAATGATCTAAAATTCTATACATTCCATTCAAATTTGAAAATATTCCATGTCTAGAATATAGGATACACATTCAGTCAACAAAACTAATAGGAACTATAATGTTCCTTTAAAGAATACAAAATATCAAAAGTGTGTGTATCCACTCTTTCCTTCAAGACTCTATCAAACGATTGGGAGCAATACTTTGGTTAACCCAAGTAGCATTACCTAGAACATCTTCTAACCATGCTCTAATCCTCCTACATCCAATTGAGATCCATAAAGGTCCATCCCCATTATATTTTGGCAATGGCTATTTCATCCATACTTACGGAATAGGATTCAACTTGTTGTTTGAGTTCCGTTCGATAGATGGGAGGGTTACAAAATTGATGAAAAAACTACAATCTCAATTCAAAATTTGAAACATGGAACAAAGAGGTTTTTGTTCACCTAGAGAAATCAAAATAATAATTAAAAAAAAATCTTGTGATCACAAAAGAGACTAAAGGAGAAAACTTAAAAAGATGTAGAGATGATCACAAAAGATGAAGCAATAAGTTGGAGATAAAATCACGATATAAGTGGTTCAAGGAGAGAGGGGGGGGGGGTTTGGAATACTGTGATGGTAAATTCAACAAGAAGGAAATAAAATTTAAGATCCAAATTAGAAGTAAAATGCATTGAAGATTTGGAGGCTATTGAACAATCCTTGTACGATACTTTGAAAATCTGTGTCCTCCCAGCTAATGTATGTGTATTGATAGCTTGGAATGGGTAGCCTCCAAGTAGGAAAGGTAGTGTGGTTGGAGCATCAATTTGAATAAAAGAAAATAAAATGGCAAATTCCCAAGCCCTAATGATTTAATAATAGCATTATATATGGATTGTTGGGATGTTTAAAACAAGATCGATTGTTTATCTTTAATGAATTTTATGAGAGTGGAGTGATTAGCAAGAACATGAATTCAACATTTATTGTTATAATCCCCAAAAAGGAACCATTTGGCTAAAGGATTTCAAACCAATCAATCTCATCGAATCCATTTATAAAATAATAGCAAAAGTCTTCTTCAAAAGATTATGTGGACCTTTGGGACCTTGTAGGACCAGTAGTTTTAGGATTCCCCCGCTTGTCATTTTAACTGGAATTCGACAAGGATGGCCAGAGTAGGAGAGATTGTTTAGGCAGCGTTCACAGAGAGAGAGGGGGAGGGGAATGTTTGACAACAGAGAAATCAGCTGCTAGAGGAATTTTCTCAGAAATATTTTTAATTCTAGTATTTCATATGGGAATTAAATTGTTATAGCGCTATAATCCTCTAAAAAATGGATTTTAAAAGACCTCACCTCCTTATCCTCTCCCTACGTGGCAAATTTCTGCACTTTAACCACCTAACTTAGATGGACATGTTTCTTGAACATGCCATGATACCAAGAACATTCATTTTATTTGTTACATAGTAAAAAGAAAAATAATGCAAATTTATAATTATACCTCATGGAATAGGCTTATAAGTTGAAATTGTAACATGGGAAAGGATGTGGTGCCCTTATACATGGACCTACCAGCCCCAAACGTCACAGGTTCTGTTTACAAGCAGCGTTGTTAGTGCATATACATTCCTCGAACTTAGGTCAAACCTAAAAAGCGTTCAAATGTAGACAAGCTCCGGACAGGCTGCATCAGGTTCCTAGGATAAAAATGGGTTGCTCCAACCCCAACAGAAAGTCAACTAAACAGTTAAATGAACCCAATTTACACCCCACAGAATACATATGCAAGAAGTCTAGAAAGAGGAGGAATACTAAGTATATAGCACATCAAATCCAATGAAGACCGACTGATGTTAATCTTGGTACTAGCATTTCTTTTAGATTTGCAAAATCCAATTACTGATCCCGTATTATGATGCAGCAGTAATTAGGCCCCAGAGGCCCTATATATATATATACAATGTCTCATCTGTACATTCTGCCTTCAGTTTGTCATTTGTGGCCCAATGGGATGGTTACTCCAACGATATGGATATGTTCGCACAATGCTGCAACAATTGGGTTGGGGGTGTTTGGACTGATTCCTAAATTATCAGTGGACGATGGAAGCTGAACAGAGGCATAAAGATTCTGCTCCAAGGTATTAATTAGAAATGACAGAACTCTAGGCATTTCATCACACCCGGACAACAAAATAAACCAATATTCTTCTTTATAAAAAAAAGTTGACCTGAATTCAGAAACACAAAGTTGGGCGAAATTCAATTAAAATTTTGAAACTCAGATCAAAATATTCCCAGGGAGAAGTTTCTTGTTCTCATATCATTTCTAGCATGAAAATGAAATTCTCTGAATTTAAAACCATGGGGATAAACACTAAAATCATTTTCAAAGGACCCATAGTAGTAGTAGCAACAGTAACAATAACATCAATAATATTAATCACAATATCCACACATGATTGTAAAGTCTGTAATAAGGCTGCTCACTCTATGGCAGCCATGGCGGCAGCAAGCATATTTCTTGAGCTAGGTAATATACTAATCTTCCTTAGGAATCATCTTCTATTGTAAGAATTTCTTTGAGGTTGAATGAAATTGAGCTTAGGCTTATCCCAAGGAGAAATCTATTTTTTCTACATTCTCAGGATGAAACTGAAAATTTTACAGTATTTAAAACCATGCCCTACTCAACTAAAATAGGGGAACAACGCTAAAACACTTTAATAATTTAATAAATAATAATGATAATAATAACAATGGTAATAGTAATACTAACAATAACAATTAGTAATAGTAATACTAACAATAACAATAAGATTAATACTAGTACTAATAATAACACTTAACACTAATACCATCACTACAGAAAAACCATAAACTAGTTAAGTGTCGCCATCGTTTCCCCGTTACCATCCTATCTCTCTGTTATTGTCACCATTTAAAGGAGTCGCGTAGATCAAATCATAGTTTAAAGATAGGAAGCATCAAGCACAGAAAAAGGTAAAAAGAAAATCCAACCCCATTCTCTCATTTGCCCACTTTGCAGCTTGTGTGTAAAAATATTACTAATGCCTCAACTTTGGTGATCACAATATTTTTTGTTCCTCCAAGTTGACATTGAAATGACATTTAGTATCCAGATGCGAATAGAGCCACGAAAAATAAAAAAAAGGCAAAACATTCTCATGTAAAATAATTGTAGCGGTAGGTTACAAAACCAGATTAAAAGATTCTCTTGAGAGGGGGGAGGGGGGAAAAGGGGAGTGGGGAATAAAACAGTATCCAATAATTTACAGACAAACAACACTTAGAATTCTTACGACAAAAACATCAAGCAGCCCTCTTTTTTTCACTTTGGTTCTGTCAATCAAAGCTGATTTTCATTTTTATTTTTGTTTCCCCTCTTCTATTTGATGTATACGAATAAGCCAAAAATTGGTTAATGGAAAGAGCTAGTGTGGAGTGCAGGGTTACAATTCCCATGCTGGAGTGAAGAAACTTCGCTGGAGAGCATTTACTTCGATGGCAAGGAGATCATACTCTCTATTCCAGATACCATAGCCCACAGAATCGTGACATTCAGTCACAGAGAGGTCCATTACTCATAACGAATGGAATTATACTTTTCGGAAAGCATTGGAGCTCTAACAATTTCATTCATGAGGCTCTTGAATTTAAGGCTGCAATCTCCTCCACTGCAAACATAAAAATTAGAACTTAGAAAAAAATAAAACCCACTAATATCGTAGATCATCTGGTAAATTCTTCATCTATTCATGTGGGATGAATTCTACATGAAAGCCGAGCTTTGGCGTTATTTGCTAAAATCAAGTGGTGCTAACGTTTACAAGTAGACAAATCACCGAAGGCTGGCTTGTTTTACTAGAGGTCAACGAAGTCAGAAGTTCATCTCGTAGACATTTTCAGGAACTAGATGAAGAAAGATCCACACTTTCTTGAACAAGATAGTAATCAAACCACCACAAACCTGACAGGTAGTGTTTCTAGAGACAGATAATGGTAATGATGTTAGTTACTAGGGAATCAGAGACAACATTCACTATTAGTAGTTCATTTTATATTGAAGTACTCGTGTTTATCCATCTTGTGGAGTATAATAGGTGGTAAAGTCACCATACTAAATTTGTGACGGAGTACCTACAATACATAAATCCTGGGAAGATCAGTTGTGGCAAAAGCTTTGTAATTAGTAAATAGATGGATTGAAGGTTATAATGCATGTAAATTCAACACTTTTCATTCTATGTCTATCAGTTTCCATGTTGTAGTGATCAAAAGCACAGTTGTCTTCAAATTTTTGGTTCACTGTTAGACAGGTCCAGTTTGCAAACCTCAAGGTCCTATCTTATGTAGGCTTCAGTTGACCAAAATAGATATTTCCATGTACACAAGATGTTTTGAAGCATCACCATAATTAGAGATCAACTTTAGACAAGTCTAGTGACAAGGATTGAGAATGAACACACCTGGGGAGAGTTATTCACAATGTTAATTTTCGAATTATTTTAATTATCATTTTTTTTTTCCAATTGTCTTGTTTTCCCACTTGCAGCAGATCCACTGACTAGGAGTCTTTGCATTTGGTGGGAGAAAAATTGGAATGAAACCCAACAATGTAATAACCGGTAAGACCTCTCAGTTTGTGGCTTCAATCACCAAGAAGTCAGAAACATCAAAGGAATTGTTGTTTAAATGACATATTTGAAGCACAAGTACCATCTGATGTACCATAAAGCTGTTTGTCATCAAGAAAAGGTTGGGAACTTTGATTTTAGAAACCTCAGAAGAATGAATAGGCTCTGTTGAAGATTATATTTGAGATGGATGATTCTTTGTAAGTATAGGAGTAGGCATGGGAGATGAGATAGTTGAGGGCCTCTGTCTAGTTTATTGCTTTTAAAATAACAGGCAACTAGTGCAGGCAGTAGAGATAAATATTCATACTTGATTTATATTTGCGGTTAAAAAAGATTTTCACCAAATTGAATTGGAGAGGATAAATGATAAGAACCCAAGTTCTACCAAGCACTAGGCCAAAATTCAAACGAAGAATTATTACATTCCATCCACACTAACCAACACACGACTACAAGCACGGCCCCAAAGGGATCTACAAATGGGATTAAGGGTCCTAGTGCTCTGACATACGAGAAGGGGGCTAAGGTCAACTAGAATCATTTACTGAATGTCAAAATCTTCTATGATCATGGTTTAAAGTATCGCGCGATACGTGCTGTATTGCACGTATCATATTGGTATCGCAAGTATGGAACACAATATTTTAGTTTAGTTTTAAAATTTTGGGTATCGCAGCATGTATTGAGAGATACGATGTAATTTTTCACATAAAAGGTTCAATTTTGGAGTCAATACTCGATACTGTGTAAAGTATTGATGGGCCTGCCTTCCCCAACCCCCCCCCCCCCCCCGGGGGGCAGTATCGCATTTACTCAATTCTACTCTAAAACCTTGTTTCAAATTTTTTTGTAGAACAAGCTTCTACTACAAAAATCTAGGACTTTTCTTTAGTTCTTTCAAAGCAAAAACACGTATTTGGGCCGGATTGAAGCTAAAACCCCTACTTCATCAACAACTTTCGTAAATCCCTTATTTTGACTCCAATAACCCTACATTTTTAATATATTCTGTATATATGGCAGATCTAGATTTCCATGGAGTTGAAAATTATTTTCAGAAAATAAAAAATATTTATTTTTTTAGAAAAATAAAAAAATTAAAGAAAATTAGAAAAATCACACCAAATGGGAATTGTTTGGTCTGATTTTTTATATGAGACACTACAGCCCATTATCAACATAATATGTCAATTTGTTAAATTTCCAAAATAAAATAATTTTGTATTTGCATGATTTTTTTTTTTTTTTTTTTGATGAATAAAATTTTTTATTAAAGAGGAAAACAGAAACAAAAAGGCACAGCAAGGGGATGAGAAATCCCCGAGAAACCAAAATGAGGAAAAAGGAAAACACAGGCCAAAGCCCAAAAAAACCGACCCCAAGACCAAGCTACAAAATAGACATGCCTATGGTGCTATCCCTGTTCCTCACTAGCGCTCCATTGGGGAGTCCTCATAGCCTTTGCATCTTTTGGCCCAAAATAAAAGCATATCTTTGGCCCTTCTATATGTTTGCCATGCAGGCTTGGCTTAACCATTAAAAACAGACCGCAACTAGAAAAAGCTTCCACACCCACTTGCCAAACTCACTAAACGCCGAAACTTTATAGCCTTCAAGCAAGCCCATAAGATCTTTTGGGACCATCAAAGTTGTCCCAAAATCCCTAGTCATTCCGCCCTAGATCTCCCAAGAAAAAGGGCAATGAATAAGAAGGTGGGTAGTCAATTCTCCTCATGATAACAGAGAAGATGTACACTAGGCAAATGAAAGCCTTTCTTCCAAAGAGAATCCACAGTGGCAATTCTTTCCAAAGCCACAGTCCAAATAAAAAACTAGACTTTTAGGGGAATCCCATTATACCAAACAACACCCCAAGGACCTACCTCCATTTTGGGACTAGAAACGATTTTGTTAGGACACCGAGAATTGGCCCCCCTAGCCAGTTTTCCACACCCAACGGTCTGCATGGTTCAAGCCTATACGTCTCCTATAAGTGAGCTAAAAACTAAGTTACCCTGGGAATCTCCCAATCAAATAAGTTGTGCCTTAAGATCAGTGTCCACACTATCCCACCCCTTCGAATAGAAAAGTTTGCAGCCACCCTTGCATAAGGATCCGCAGCCGAAGCAAAAACATCCGGGAACACCAACTTTAGTGACCTCTCACAACACCAAACGTCCTCCCAGAACTTCACCCGATTCCCATCTCCCACCTCGAAAGCAAGCCCCTTTTAAATGTGTTCCTAAATTGCATAATTACCCTCCATGGCCTGCGACCATAAGAACCCCGATGGGGCATTAAATCCCAACCATCCTCAATCCCAAATTTTGCAAACACCACCTATCTCCATAAGCTACCTTCTTCATTCCCAAACCTCCACAACCGTTTACACAGAAGAGCTTTATTCATGGCCTCTAAGCTTCTCAAACCTGCACCCCCTTTCTCCTTAGGAGAGCATATCTTGTCCCATGCCACCAGATGCATTCCCCCATCCTCATCCCTCTTTCTCCATAGAAAGTCTCATTGAAGTTTCTCCATAACATTGCAAATAGATTTCGGCATAACCAACAAAGAGAGGGGTAGTGTATGGACATGCTTGCCAGAGTCACCTTGATCAAAGTCAACTTGCCCCCTTTAGACAAGTAACAAGCCTTCCAACCATTTAAGCATTGCCTCAACCTATCAATCACCGGGTGCCAAACTTCATTCTGCTTACACAAGGAGCCCAATGGTAAACCCAGGTAAGTAGACGGAAGAGATCCACGTCGACACTCCAAATCCGGCACTAACATATCCAAATTCGGGACCTCATCCACTGCAATCAAAGTACTTTCCTAAGCCGCAAGCCATGCACAACCTTGAAACATTTGAACACACATCGGAGCATCCTAATTTGCCGCTGAGAATTATCACAAAATATCATGATATCGTCTATGAACCGAAGATGAGAAACAACTAGATCTCTGTGCTCCATAGCAAAACCTTCGAACATACCTACCTGAGTTGCACTTCTAATCAAAGATCCCAACACACCCTCCACCATCAAAAAGAGAAGAGATAGAGAGTCCTTTGACGCAGACCTCAGTTGCAATCAAAGTTATCTCCCGTTAAGCAATACCGAAAAGGAGGCCAAGCTCAAGCACCTCCGGATCCATTCCCACCTTTTAAACCCAAATCCATAGTGCCGCATCATATATCAGGAACTCCCAATTAACATGGTCATAAGATTTCTCTATGTCCAATTTACATATTACCCTAGCTTGCCCTCTCTAAACTGAGCACTAATACACTCATTCGCACACAAGACCCCAACTGACATTGATCTCCCATGAAGGAAGGCACCCTGCTCCCTAGTCACAATCCCAAGTAGCACTTCCTTGAGCCGCAGAGACAAACATTTGGAGATGATCTTGTATGTATTTCCCACCAGGCTCACAGATCTAAAATCAATCAATTGCTCAGCTCCTTCCTTCATTGGAATCAGGGTTATGTAAGTGGCATTGCTCCATTTATCCAAGAAGCATCTCACATGAAAGTCTTTAAACAACTGCATCAAATACTCTCGAATTACCTCCCAGCAAGCCTTATAGAAAGCCAAAGTGAAACCATCCGAACCAGGGCCTTATTGCTTTCCAACAAGCCACACTGCCTTCATGACCTCCTCTATTGAAAACGGTCTCTCCAACTACTCAGCCAAACCTTCCCCCAATTGAGGCAAGTGTAGATTTGAAGCATATTACAACACTATGAATCTATTAATTCTACAATGTTTTTCTGTATTTTTTTAAAAATTTTCTTATAATTTTAATAAAAAGCTAATTAAACATTATAGAAAAATGAGGGGGCTTAGGATATCATGAGGGGGATGACCGTGATGATTTTGGTATTGATGTGGGGTTGGGGCTTAGAGTTTGGGAGTTGAGGCTTAGGACTTTGGAGTTGGGTTGGGACTGCTACTAGATCTTATTACATTGTACTTTTCCATTTTCACTCTCGTAATTTTGTTTATATTTTGTATGAGCATTGGCCATATGATATTATCAATATATAACATTATTGTTTGGGTTATAGATTTGTGTCATTGATTATGTGGATTTTAGCTTTATTGTGCAATGCGTAGTGTTATTTATCAACCTCTAACACTTAAGTTTCAAACGTGTGCAACAACGTGTGTTACGAGGGTATTGGTTTTTAATATTAATACCCAAGTCTGTAATGAAGTGTAATGATTTATAAGTGTGTAATGATGCTTACTATAACATTTTCTAATGTTTCATTAACAAATTCCAAGTTTATATAGCATTTCCATAGTTTTCATAGCCAACAACATATGTCATGAGGGTGGCAGTTCCCCCAACCATCATAGATGGTTTTTGTCTATACATAATGATTCCTAAGTGTGTATTTTATTCTATCATATCCTAAAGTTTCATAAAAAAAAAAAGTCAAACGTTTTATTAGTGTTTCCACCGATTACTTCTTTTTTCAGTGGTTCCTTGCAATACGTATCAGTATCCTAAGGGTGCAATACGGCATGCAATGCTGATACTTTAAACCTTGCCTATGATTTCCGTCCACACCGCCCAAGCATAAGGATAGTGAAGTAAGAGGTGTGCGACCGACACCACATTCCGCATGCAGAGAAAGACAAACATTTTAATGATGACAGCCCCTCCAATTTAACACTTTACCATGGACATTAGCAGGATGAGAATGATGTACATACACTGAGACGTCCTGATGTTCCAAACAAGGACGTTACTGAAAATATCATTGATGATCAACTTGTTTCTACAAAGAATATTAGAAGTTTCTGGTCAAGTGGCAAGTCAAACCAATTTCAAAGAGTACGCAGGTTTTTCCAAGCTAAGGAGGAGCGATAGGAATCAACATTCAAGAGTTCCAGAAGCTTATCCATGCAAGAGAAATCAAATCTAAAACTGAGATTTCTGGTGTTACCCCACAAGACTGCCAGTGGTCCATCCATCCCAACAGCATTGTAGGGGATCCCAAACTAGAAGGGGGGCGGCTGACTCTATATGACCATCCATTTAGAAGAATTTAATTTTTCTCAAAATTTGAATAATCATAGTTTCCTACTTTGTTTAGAGTTATTCTTGATTCCTTGACTTAAAAATCTTTCAGTAATTGCCTTGAGTTGATTAGGAGTCACATTCTTTGTTAAATTAGATTTTAGTTGTCCCTAATTATCTTAGAGTTTGATTCAGAATTGGGAACTCCCAAGAGTGGTCAACAGAATTTACTGAATATAGTTATTATTGGAGTATCATTTATACTAATATCTAAGTTGAATATTTAGAGTCAAAGTCCAGACAACACTGGAAGTCTTTCTCTAGTCTCAACATTAGTTTGAATTTGATTTGATTTACTTTACTTTGAGTCCTACTGTAAGTGGGAAACTGCTGGATGACTATCTAGGATGACTATCTACCCCCCCCCCCAACAAATGTGCCTAGTCTAATTCACAAAGGAAGTAATTACATTTTTTTTCCCTTTCAAAAAACCAAACTATACTACGGAAATCTAAATGTTGGAAATGCTGTTCCTCCAGTTCTTCAGGAGAGATCTTGGATCTGGATCAATCCAAGAATGTTGATTCCTCCCACATAAATTCCATACAAGCAAGCTATCCCATCCCAATCAACTACCCTATTTCTACCATCCTACTTCTTTGCACTGACATTGTTTCTATACTCTAGTTTAAAGCCAACCATCCCATTCCTGATCTTATTTTTAATTTCTTTGAGCTTACTTCACTTTATAAAAAGATCATTACCCAGTGCCAGTCCCATAATTACAGGGTGCTGGGAGGAGTGGATGGGAAACAGACTTAACTTTTGGTTTTTTGCACGAAGTGGCTGCTCAACAGACTTGTTCCTGTGTTTTCACACTGGACAGCCCAAGCCAATAACATTGCACCAAAGCAATGAACCTTACTACCTTCACTCCATAAATTGTATAAATCATGTATTCCAATTTTCTTTAGTTGAGATAAACCCAGATTGCCCTGGGCTACATCAGTTATTCAGTCATCAGTTCACATTGAAAGGTATTTGAATAAAGGTCAGAAAGAAGTTACGAAATCCATTTCAGTCCAATGGCTCAGAAACCCTTAAACTTATACCACCTTAATATAAAATATATCCATGATAGGATTTCATAGATCAATAATATATTAAAATTAACAACAACAAAAAAAAGATTTGAAAAAATGTTAAAAAATAAGAGAAAAGCAGTTTAAGTCTTAGAACAAAATCTTTATTTGAGGTGTACACCCCCAACATAAGGTAAACCACAAGACATGAAGTGTTTGACTCACAAATTGCTCGCACTTTTGAGGCCTCAAGCCCTTTTCCTTGAGCCTCTTCCAGAGAGGAGCTTTAAAATCCTTCTAAAACACTCTTTCCTTTAAGTGTGTAATGCTTTGGGAAGGTCAAGAGCCACAAAACTCTTCCACCTTGTCAATGGTCTTACCAGATTTAGGAATATCCAATGTTGTTTCTGTATGGACAGCCATTTTTATAAAAATTCCCATGCTAGACAATGCTATTAAAAAAGTCACTTCCTCCTATATGGATGACTTATGTGCAAAAGGCAAGAACAAAGCATAAATATCTCTTTTTACCCTAAACATATATGATGTAGGATGGATCAAGTTGCTCCACATCAATATGTTAGAGTGATCATGCTTCCTCTATTAACATTGTTTAGTCATTTTTTTAGGACCGACTTGTTTGTATGGCAGCCCTGACTGCTTTATGAGAAAAACATAACAAACCCTTTAACCATCTATTTGATCCACCTTCAGCAGGGCAGTTGGGAAGGAGCAAAAGAGGTTGGACAACGTTTATTGGTTAAATCAAGATGAAGAGTTTCAAAGCATTGCAATGAGTTTGTAAATGCTTCAGGCTACCTAGGTGCGGTGCTTACCTCTTAAAATAGACACTATATATGACAACATTTTCATAGAAAGTTTGACTGGTCAAACCTTATGCGGTTCAATGAGGCAATTGCTCGAAGAGCACTCCGGATCATGTCTTCATTACGATCCACTTCTTGCTTCACAGCATCTTGCTTTGGCTTGTGATTAATGGTTTTTTGCAGAGGATCAACCAATGAGTCCAACACTGGAAGTTGAAAATAATCAGTGTGAGATGAAAATCTGCATATATGCAATAGAAGGTAATAGAATACAAGATAAACATTTGAAGATTACAGTAACCTGCAAGCACAGCAGCCGGACACTTGTCTGCAAGTTTTGAGAGGATAAGATGGCAAGGCATTTTAACATCATAGTGATCTGGAAATAGCAGAAATTCCAGATTATTTGGAAGTGATTAACTTGGTAAGTCAGTCAGAACAACAGGGTATTTGGCCTAAACTGCTGAAGAAAATAATATATATATATATATAGATGTCCTGTCGAAGAGATGAGTAACCATTTTCAGAGAACCCTATATTTGCCTACACAAATGATTGTATAATGCAGAAGAGAAAAAAGAAAAGTACAAATCCATCATGGACTTCTATTAATATCATGGTTTTTCCATTTTACAAATGAGTGGATCAGGGGTAAATAGAGTGAGAGTGACATTCAACACACAGAATTTGAGATATAAGGAATGTATGAAAGAAAATATGAAATCCTGAATCAGTGGAGCTGAATACTCACCATCCAAACCAGATTTAAGATAAGGAACAATGAAAGATGAAGGGTTCACTTGATCAAGACAGCTGTCCAGCAATGTGTCTACACATTCAAAGGCCGCTTTTCTTAGCTCAAGGCCATCATCCACAATATGCTTAAAAGGACCAAGATCAACTGTCCTTATCAATTCTTGCTGCACCAGAAAGACTAAGCTGTTAAGAATGTGACCAACACATATTCAAGAAATTAAAAAAGACAATGAATCCAACAAAATTATGCTGTGTAGATGAACATTCAGGTTTTTGCCTCCTGCAGACAGGGACGTGTGTCAAAATGGATTTATGAACTAGATTCTGTTATACATCTCTCCCAGTTTCAATCATTAAAAAAAAAACAAAAAAAAAAAGGAGCTTCCCCAATTTTGTTAATTGTTTTTCTTTCTTTATGGTACTTGTTGGGGTATTTGGAAGGTCAAAAATAGAAGGAACTTTTAAGAGAAGCGGAAGTCTCCATTAGAGGTGGCTGATTCCATTCTATTTGAGGTGGCTTCTTGGCAATAACATCAATGGGATTTGGAGGCTTAACTATTAATGATGTAACTTAGGATTGGCATACATGTTGATTTTCTTGTATCTTAGATTCTTACTGTACCCATATGTAAATTCTTCCCTTTTATTCATCAATAAAATATGCAATTCATCAAGAAAATAAAAGAGTGTATGATTGATTATACAAAAATATAAAACGTAAGTTCAGAAGGCATATTTTAAAGGATTTTTTTATTTTTGATTGAAGTGTCCTTAACACACACACACACACACACATATATATA
>JAOXJP010000012.1:1264199-1280537 GCA_025762735.1 Platanus orientalis | reverse complement strand
CTTATAGGGAGCCTATAGAGGTTGAGATAGAGAGGGCACGTTATGAAAAAGAGAAAACTACAGAGAGATGGAGATCAGCTGGACCAAAAGAGTATAGGAAAGAAGGAGCAAAACAAAAAAGAATCAAGGATATGTTCAGGAAAAAGGGGGAAGAGGAGGTAGGGCAGGGGGTATGTCAGTGGATGGTACATGCTGGAATCCCATTCTTTGCTACAGAGAGCCCATTTTTTCAGAACATGTGTGATGTTATTGCACAGGCAGGGCCAGGGATACGAGGCCCTAACCCATATCAGCTGACTAATATTTATTTGCCTAGAGAAGTGGATGACTTGAGGGATTATATTCAAAGCTTAAAGAGGTTTTGGCCTAAATATGGATGCACCATCATGTGTGATGGATGGACTTCCAAGACGAGGAAGTCATTGATAAATTTTATGGTGTATTCTCACAGGGATATGATTTTTCACAAATCAGTTGATAGTACTGGCCATTCAAAAACAAAGGAATATATATTCAAGTTAATGGATAAGGTGGTGGATGAGGTGGGTGAAGAAAATGTTGTTCAGGTTGTGACAGACAATGAAGCATCATTTAAAGTTGTAGGGGAAATGTTAATGAATAAGAGAAAACATTTGTATTGGACCCCTTGTGCCGCACACTATGTTGACCTCATGCTAGAAGAAATTGAAAATGTAAAGCACATAAAAGAGGTTATTGAAAAAAGCAAAAAAATTACTAGTGTTATTTACAACAGTGTGCAAGCAGTAAATCACATGAGAGACAACTACACAAACAACCCTGATTTACTACTTTCAGGGATCACCCATTTTACCACAGAGCACATGGATTTGGAGAGCTTCTTGAGACATAAACATCTTCTTCAGAGATGTTTCATAGATGAGAGGTTTTTAGGTTATGTCAGAATCAATGACAAGAAGAAGAAGTCGATTGTAGGAGTATGTCCAAATGTGTTGGATAAATCATTTTGGCATAGAGTTGATGAAGTATATAAGGTTATGGAACCTCTTGTTAAAGTTTTAAAAGTTGTTGACCAAGATAAGAAGCTAACTATGCCTTACATTTATGAGGTAATGGATAAGGCGAAGAGGTCCATAGAGACTATATGCAATCATAAAACATATATCAAGATCCTTAACTCTAGGTGGAATAGACAACTTCACAACAATGTACATGTAGCAAGTAATGTATAATTATTTATAGTTGTTTGTTGTAGACTTGTAGGTAGTTTGAAATTTATGTTTATATATCAAGTATCAACTAACTTTAAATTATTTGGAAGCAAACTTCTTGAATCCACGGTTCCAGTATACTGATCAAGAAATGAATTTGAAGAATGATATCATTGTAGGAACAGAAGAGGTAATTAAACAACTGCATAGGAATTTGTATAAACAAGCAGTTGCAATGAGAGATGTTACTAATCTTTTAATTTTGATTTGATTCATTGCATGTGAAAGTATTTGTATTTATATTTACTATCAGCTAGTCATAACAAATAAATTGATATGTTGTCTGTGACTCTGTAGATGAATCAGTTTATAAGAGGCTAAAGGTTTAAGTCAGACCTCACAAAAATTGCTACGGACAAATGCCAACCATGTATGTATAGTGTTAAGTATATAATCTTTTACACCTAAGTGTTTACTTTTATATAAATGTGACATGCTTCACTCTTATTGCAAATGAGTGGTGAGACTTATATGAAGATTGGACATCTGTTTTTAAAGAGATCACAATCAAAGTCCTTAGTCAGATAGCATCTTTTTCTAGGTGTGAAAGAAATTAGAGCACATTCTCTTGAATTCACACAAGGCCAAGAAATAGATTGAAGATGTCAAATCTTCATAAATTAGTGTATATGCATTATAATATGCAGTTGAAGGTTCGCAACGTATTCGAAAGGCAACAAGATGCTGACTTCTATAATCCTATTGACCTAAACTGCATCTTCATATTTGATGATGTATTGGATAATTAGATTCGTGAGGATGAGGAGCCAGTACTTGATGGACAGATGACAGATTGGATTAAGGGTAGACTACAACAGACGGCCACCACTGCAACTGTTGCACCTGAGGGCATAGATCAGGATATAGATGATAGCTACCATGAGATGCACACTTTCTTTTTAAATCCAGAGCCTGATGTTAGCGGGCCAACAGATCATGGGATTGATGATGAGTAAGTTCCACATCCGAGTGCCTAGCCCCAGTCCCAGCCCACCACCATACAGCGTCAACGACTATTGAGACTGAGTCTGAAAATGATAGTGTTGAGCAGGGTTCTGATGATGATGGAAATGATGCAGGAGTTGGTGGTGCCACTAGCATTTATGCAGGTGGAAGTAGTGGTACTAGTAGTGGTAGTACCCCTTGTGGTTTCATAGGGTATGATTCTCAGTACATTGCCACACAGGATTCATCCCATGGTAGTCGACCTAGACCTACTGCTATTGAAGACAAAGGCAAGTCTAAGGCGCCTATACATGTCCAACATTATGATGGGCAACCAGTGTATAGAGAGTATGACCATGGATTCTACTCTTCCTTTGGGTATGGGATATTCGACGACCAATACTTTAGATCATATGACCATGAGCAACAAATGTCAACTAATGAAGCATCATCTGCTTCTAATTCGATGCCAATGTTTAGATCTTCTGAGAGTGAAGTCTCAAGCTCACAGCGACATAGAGGATCATGCAAGTGACATCGACATGGTGGTGGAAGTTCTACATGTGACACTGATACATAGTCAGATTCAGTTGGACTCGTATCCTATCCCTATGCCACAAGCCGTACCTTATGATCAGCTGATTCAACCTTTTTTTGCATTCCAACAGATTCCACCATGTATATATTAGGCTCCTTGCCAATAAATTAACTCAGCTAGAGATCTCATCTTTGACTTCAATTTTGATCAGTATCAAGTTTCGAGTCAACAAAGGCGTGTAGAATATGAGGTTGAGTAAGGGGGGTTTGAGCAACATCAACAACAGTACCAGTACCATGATCAGTCCCGAGACTGAGACTCCCAATCCACATCCCATGACCATGATGCCAATCCTATACCTGATCTATCGCGACATTCATGGTAACGCCTACGCCGCCGCCGTCGTTAGTGTCGTTCTTACATAATCACATTCTCTACTTAGTGGTTACTGGTTAGTATTAACTTTTAATTATTAAAATCTTCATAGGTTTTTCATGTTTTTGTTTTGTTGATTACAAAAGTGAATTGTGATTGTATATTTGTATGATTTGTATCTCTATTTTGATAATTTTCTGATTCTATTTTTTTTTGAATATTTTTCTTATCTTTGGACTTTTGTTCATAAAACATGTTAAAAATTATAATTTTTTGGACTAAAAATAAGGTAGATAGGATCTAACTAACATAATAAAGTTTTTAAAATTTTTTTCAGATATTTTTGAATTTTCTTTTTTTAGGGCAATCCGGCTGCTAGCCGATCCACAGTGGATCGGATCGGGATCGCCCAGGTCTGATCTCGATCCCGAGTTTTTGATTTATGGTTTTCACCCCTTAGGGGCCTGTACTATTTCCAGTTCTTCCTATTTATTAATAAAACCTCTTTACTGATAAAAAAAAAAAAAAAAGAAAGATTACCGCCTGTTTGGTCTCAGTTAAAACCTAGGCTATAACCCTTATTCCAGCCTATCCGGCAGTCCAAACAAACCTATGACAAAAAGCCCCTAAACCCATTGCTTCTTCACTAATTTCAGTCCATAGTTACCACCATTCTACATCACAAAGTTAGCGTTCCATTATATATTTGTTTTGGTGTTTTTGAATAAATGGGAAACAAAAATGCTTGCAAACCCATATGGAGTGAGTTTTTGGAGGGGGATTATAAGCCAGCTGGAGGAGTTTAAAAATGCCATTTGTGTGGAAATTGGGTCTGGTAATAATACTTACTTTTGGAAAGATACGTGGTGTTTTCAATGACCATTATTATTGGAAGCACCTCTAATCTTCTCTATTGCCTAGGATAAAGATGCAAGGGTGGCTGACTATTGGAGTTGGGTTTAAGAGGGGGGTGGTTGGAACTTAAATCATAGAAGATACGTAAATGATTGGGAGATAGATCAGATGGCAAGGCTTCTTGGTTTGGTGGAGACAGTTTAAGGAGTGATAGGAAGGATTCTTGGCATTGAACTCTTAAAAATACTCAGTTCAATCTTGTTTTAGGTATTTTGGTGATGAAGGTATTCATGCGAAACCTTGGAAGAGGTTATGGAGCATAAAGGCTCTGTCTAAGGCGTTGTTCTTTTTATGGATTGCATGTAGGGGTCGCTTGCCAACCATTGATATCCTTCAAAAGAGAGGTATGTGCCTCCCACATGTGTGCCCTTTTTGTTACCAAGACTACGAATAGGCAAATCATAATTTCATTTATTGCCCCTTTGCCACAAAGGTTAAAGCAGAGAGGCATTTCACACCAAGCTCGAGCGGGACAGCTTATGTGAGATAGGGGCACATTTGGGCTGGGGTGACTCATACGAGGCGGGACCCATGTGAGGTGGGGCCACAAAGAAGGGTTCGGCCAAGGGTCTAGCTAGCCTGGTCTACAAGATAAAGGAATTAATTCACCTACCTCTATTAGTTTGAGCTTTTAAAGCAAGTAGTTACTCGCCCTACATCGAAGTGATATCAAAATAGAAGGTATCATGTTCAAAATTCCTCCCTTGGGGTGATTAATGCAGGGGCACTTTCACTTTCACACCGGGCTCAAGTGGGGCAGCTTGGGGGGGGGGGGCACACACTCGGGGCAAGGCAACCCGTGGGAGATAGGCGACTCGTGTGAGGCAAGACTCATGTGAGGTGAGGCCCACAAAGGAGGATTTGGTTGAGAACCTAGCCTAACCTAGGCTATAAGATAAAGAGATTAATTTGCCTCCCTCTATCAGTTCAAGCTTTTAGAGCAAGTGGTTAGTTGTCCTGCATCAAAAATTAATGCAGGGGCATTTTCACACCGAGCTTGAGAGAGGCAGCCTATGTGAGATGGGGACACATTCAGGGTGGGGCAACTCGTGTGAGGTGAGACCCATGTGAGGTGACGCTACGAAGGAGGGTTTGGCCAAGGACCTGGCCTATAAGATAAAGGAATTGATTCATCACCTCTATCAATTCAGGCCTTTAGAAAAAGTGGTGGTTAGTCATCTAGCATTAAAGTGGTATCAGAGTAGGAGGTCTCATGTTCGAAACTCCTCACTGGTGGTGATTAATGCAAGACATTTTCACACCGAGATCGAATGGGACAGCCTATGTGAGACGGGACCCATGTGATGTGGGGCCCACGAAGGAGGGTTCAGCCAAGGGCTCAGCCTTGCCTAGGCTATAAAGGAATTGATTTGCCTCCCTCTTAGCTTGAGCTTTTAGAATGGGAAAATATGTTCGGGGGGCTGTTGGTGTTTTTGGCTTTGAGGATGCCTTATCCCCGTTTGGGAGGAAGGTTGGTAAAGAAAATAGAAATATGCTCAAGCCTTTTCGTTCATTTGTTCTCTCTTATTTCAATCCAAAGAAAACAGACAAAATTTTATGGCTTCAATCTTTTTCGATCAGAACAGTAAGGAGTGAAACAGATCAATTTTCAAAGCCTATTTTTAGACTCACCCCCAAACAGAAGAAAGCAAGAGAAAATTCTATATTACATGAGACTATTTTACTCAGACAAATGTTTTTGCATCATAAAATATATTTCTGTGAACTGAACACAATATTACTATAATCACATAAAAACTTTGAAGGAAAGCATAAAAACAAAAAGAAAAGAATATCGAGTAATCAATTCATCCTTAGTGTTTAAAAGATCAAATCTTCGGTCCACCTCAGTTGGAGTTTGGCAAAAGCATCCCTGAGCACTTAGTATATACACAAAGAGCAATTTTTTTCTTGTTTAACACTTTCTCCACACATAGCCAATAGCTTCTCGTAAAGGTGGAAGACATTGGACGGTCTCTAGATTACTTAGTTAACAATTTGTATGATGGAACAATAACGAGTATTAAGACATCTGGATGAGAGACAAACAAGTTTATAATCACAGTAAGTTTACACTATGGGTCAGCACTAAGCCCTTATCTTTTTCACTTGGTGATGGATGAGTTGATTATACCAAAAAAAGTCCCATGATGTATGCTGTTTACCAATGATATTGTTTTGAATGACAAAACTAGCGAGGGTAAATGTTAAAAGTAAAATTATGGATGGAGGGATATTATAGATTTTTTTTTTTTTAAATAAGCCTGACAAAAATGCAATTTTAGTAAAAATAGTATAAACGAGGGAGTAGTTAGGATTGATAACCAAGAGATAAGCCAAAGTAACCATTTTTCTTATCTTGGTTCAATCACCCATAAGAAGGGAAAGATTGAAAGGAAATGTTGCTCATAGAATTAAAGCAAAGTGTATAGAGTGGAGATGTGCTTCTAAAGTGCTGTGTGATAGACTAGCCATGCTCTATGGAGCAGAAAGCTGGGTAGCTAAGAAACAAAAAATACACATAATGAGTGTAGCTTTAGATGAGGATGTTCAGATGGATGAGTGGCAAGACTATAAAAAATACAGTCAGAAATTATTGCATTCATGGGAGCTTATGGGTAGCAACAATAGGTGTTCAGATGAGAAAAAGTCGATTGAGATGGTTTATAATGTGTGACAAAGACTATGACTGCACCAATTGACTAGCATTGAAGTAGTGAGGAAAGACATGCATGCTTGTGAATATATAAAACACTTCTCAATTTATGTGTCGATTAAAATTACATTTGCATCATAAACAACAGCGGCAAGAGTCCATTGCAGAATATCTGCATTAAGATGATATTTAGATAATCTTCCACATTAAAACGATATATAATTTGCATAATGAAACATCAATCAGCATTTTGTTAAATTATTTAAGAAAGCACGCACACTGTATCAAGGGACAATTACCTAAGGTTTACCACATCATCGCTTGTAACACATCCTTTAGTATTTTTAGACATGTTTCTATAAGATATGTCACCCCATGGCATCATGGATCCGTTATGTCTGAAGTCTAAACCATGTATCTCCAAGCAAAATCAATTTGGGTCCAAGATAAAGCTGCTGACTGTATATAAGGCTGCAAAAGTTAACTATATTTTACCTTAACCACGGTCTGGTCATAAAGAAGCGGTAGCAATTCTGGAAGAAGCCCCTTAATAAGGTTGGGCTTATTGTGGGCTGCCGTGCTCAACGCCAAGACAGCTGCGCGTCTAACATGCTGTACAACCATTTAAAGAAATAGAATAATTGATTAAAAACCAATAATCAATGCAAATGATGGTACCAAAATAAATAAAGAAATATATATATAACCTAACAGCTTAATAAGGCCAGGCCATATGAAAGCTGAAGCATGTACTGTTCTATACAAAACAAAATTATTTACCCGGTCATGATCCTTAATAAGCATCAGGAATGAGGAGATCTCTGGATATATAATCTCATCTATCTTTTCTGGCCTCTCAACAATTGAATACTTTACGGCTATGACAACTGTGGCTCTTGTGAAAGCAGCTGGACTAGTAGTTCGCACCTATCGTAATTTAATGAAACAAAATAATCATGCCTATTGCACTGAATACAGGCGAAAAACTAGAGCATAAACTTAATCTACATAATATCAGATCACTTCATTTCTGATGGAAGTATACCTTAAGTGCAGGAACAAGCTTTGCAGGCTCAATAAGTGCAATTTTACCTAGACACTCTGCTACGACATTGCGAACACCCTCTTCATCACTTTCACAGTGATTAAAGAGCAATTTCAGTATCTTCTCAACACTACTGTCTTGAAACTCAGCTTGGCCATTATTGTCTACAGACTGCCTTGCTATGACCTGCATAATGCAATTTATACATTACAAGAGTGTGTGAACAATTGCATCAAGTTCTGAATGGGAATCCCAACACACCTCTTTCAAAGAATGAAGCAATAGATACTGCTTCTTCTGTTGGTTATCAATTTGATCCAAAATAAAAGGTAGGTACTTTGATAGATTCCCAACAGCTATATTTCCTAGAGCATAAGAAGCAGCAGACTTTATTTCCTCAAAAGGAGATTGGAAGGACTCAATAACAATGTTCTCTATGTGTGCATGTGAGCTAAGATCTTTCCTTCTTCCAATTTCTCCAAGACATAGCAAGGCCAGATGTTGTTTAGCCTGACAAAATAAATGGAAAGCACATACACGAAGAATTATACGGAGAAAAAAAATAATTATCAAACATCAAATAACTGACTGCTAATGTGATATATGACTGACTCTAGGTATAACAATTCATGACACAGATTAAACTAACTACAATTACTTGAGGCACAAAATCAAGTTATCAATCTACCAAGATAGAAGCTTCAATGTGATGAGATAGGAAAACAAGAAGGTTACATTATAAAAATTAGATTCAGTTAACAAACAAGTATAACCCAAGATCTAGATCTAAGGATACAAAATTATGAATACAGAGAAGCAGGCCCCAGGCAGAAGATTCTGGCATTGAAGTTTGGTTTTTATAGAGAAAATAGTACAGGATTTCTAAAATTGATCAGCTATGACCTTTGAAGATCGTGCCAGTAGAATAGCATTGAAAAGACAAAACCCATGTGTGAAAAAGATTAGTATGAGGCTTAATGACTCCATGCTGAGGTCCTTGAAGAAGACAATGCTAAATGTCAGTTAAAACTTACAAGACAAGATAAATATGATGCTTGATGCTTGTCCATCCCCAAGTTGTTTTTCATAAATGAATCTGTATGTCTTTCAGAAAAATCAAAAGCATTGAGATGAATTGGTTCATTCACGAATCTAAAATTGCCCAAAGAAGAGACACCCATCATAGCTTCTGAATTGAAGCATGATTCCAGACTCAGGTACACTGATGCAAATGCATAGGATATTGTATAAAGACATATGTTACAAATTTGTGATTAACAGAGTTCAAAATCTATGTGTAGGCTCAGTTTGATGCCTCAATACACTCAATTCTGCGACTCTTAT
This sequence comes from Platanus orientalis, assembly GCA_025762735.1. Taxonomy (NCBI): domain Eukaryota; kingdom Viridiplantae; phylum Streptophyta; class Magnoliopsida; order Proteales; family Platanaceae; genus Platanus; species Platanus orientalis. Next base: position 1,271,469 of record JAOXJP010000012.1, on the reverse strand, counting down.
TTTTTAAAGAGCGACTTGTTTCCTAAAACTCTTAGCTACTTGCTTAAACTCAATAAAGTTTGGGACTTGGTAGAACACATAGTGAACCTGAAATAGGTAGGGTACTTTCAAAATATTCGATTTGGGTACAAGGATGATACTGTTGTTTTTACTGAGCTTTTTTTTTTTTTTTCTTGATGAATAACAATTTTTATTTTATTTTATTGAGCATGGAGTTATATACCAACTCAATTACAAGCACAAGAGGCTTGTTTTCTTCCAAGACCATTAAGTAATTATCTGATGGAATCATGAAAAGAGAAGAAAAATCAGACATGCACTTGTTTAGAGAAAGTCATTGACTTTGATTTTTGAGGAAGTAATTGGCTTGCTTCTTAAGCATATTTTTAACATTTCTTCTCAAGAAAATGACTTGGATTCTTGGGAAATGACTTTGTTGTTGCCCTTTTGGTGCAATAAATTTCTTCCTGATTACCATTCAAAAGAAAAAAGTGACTTTGCTTCCTGAGCAAGTGAATAATTGCTTGCCTTCTAGACACAAGCCTCACCATTCTAATGCCATCATTCACAACTTGAGATGAATTGAAAGAATCCTTGAGAATGAACTTACAGATACAGAATTGAGTGCACAAATACATAGGAAAAATAAGGAAAGAAAAGAGGCAACCAATAGAACATACAATTGAGATGGAAAACTTACAGTATTGGTACCACTATTATCCTTCAGGATGTTTGTAAGCATTTCTACTGTAGATGCACATTTCTGATCACCCGCAGCAAGGCATAGAACAGCTACACATTGAGCTACTGAATACAAAGCCTGTTTTGCAAGGCCACCAGACTGGGGAGACGGTTTAGCACTTGAAAGAAGAGAATCTAGTAAATCATCAAAACTTGTGTTTGCAGAATGGACTAGGGCAGCAAAAAAGCCTTGCAGAGCCTGCATTATTGAAAGAGGACATTTTCAATGATACAAACATTCTGGATCAATATACTACAACCAGCACAATGTTGAGGGCAGTACCAGAAGTGCTTGTCCCTGCAACAATGAGCTCCTGATCAATGTCAGGGCTTGAGGAAGAACTTTATAACTAACAGTTAAACCAACATTTGGGCTTGACTTCCTGTCAGCCATCAATGTGCAACAAAGTTCCAATGCAAGTGCCGTCATATGCAAGTCTGAATCACTGGAACATAAATGGCACACGAATATTATAGGTTCAAAACAATATTTCAAAAAACCAAAGTCAATCATGAAGGGACACAACAGAGAAAAACAGAAGTTTGCATATGTCAAAAGTGTGAACCTTATGAGAGTTGAAAGTTCCACAATTATAACTTCATAAGCAGATGAACCAATTCTATCACCGTAAGCAACAATTAAAGAATTCAGTGTCCCCAAAGTTGCCTGCCTCAATGCCCGATTAGCCTGTTTTGCAGAGAAGCAAACCAGAATCAGACTGTTATAATTTTTTGGATACTTCTGCTAGACTTTGTGAAATTATAGTTCTGTATGAGAGAGAGAGAGAGAGAGAGAGCAGATTTCATGCATACCTTCCGCAAGAATGCTGTTAACTCTGCAATAACATGCTCCAAGACACATGATAGATCTATCTTGAGTGGAGAACCAGCAATGACAGCGAATGCCTGTATCACACAACTTTAAGCTTTTTAAAGGGTTAAAACATTGAATGCTCAAACAAAAACATGCCATGCAATCACAGACATTTGCGTCCTTGCAGAACCCAGCTTGTATTGGCCCTCTAGTAATGTCACAGCAACATTAAATATAGAAATGAGTACTAAAACCATAATATCATGACCTTTTCTTGTTTGTGGATAAGTAAAGGAGAATACATTTAAAGGGAGGACAAGAAGGTGCCAAGGAAACTGTATAGGGTTTGTCAAGTTAAAAAGTATATTCATTTTTGTTTTGTTGATTCTAGAGCAAAAATAACAACTCTACTTCAATCCTTGAAAGAATGGGCTTTGGGGTGAAATGGAGAAGATGGATCATTTTGTGTATTAGTTCAATCTTCTTTCTGGTGTTAGTCAATGGCTGCCCGGCCCCAGCTGGCTTCTTTAGAAGTTTTGGGGGTCTGAAGCAGGGGGATCCTCTTTCCCCTTGTCTTTTCATTTAAGCCAAATGATCAGAAAATGTGAGAATATCTTCCTTTAGGGTTTAGTCATAGAGGTCTCTTTATCTTGCATTTATGGTTTGCAGATGCCAACATTATATTCTGTGATGCTGAGTACAGTCAAATTGGTTTCTTAAGGTGTTTATTGGGATGCTTTGAAGTGGTTTCGGTTTAAAAGTCAACTTTGCCAAAAATGAAATGTTTGGGATGGAACATGGACAACATCTACAAATAACCATCCAGGATAGAACAACCACTAAACATAGACGATAACCCCACACTCTAATTGGCAAGTTATCAGTTAAACCATTTTGTGGTTGTGGAACATGGAAAAGAGAGCTGCCCAAAACCATCGTCAATTCCCTGATCTCATGCACATAATGAGACAATTTTCATGATCCATATCCTTTCCCCAACCCCCATGCAATGGCCACTGCCGAGTTCCCCTCAACAATGCAACCCTGAAGTCCCATACTTTTTGTCTCACACAGCCCCATAAGAAGTCCAAAGACCTCCGATCTTATAGCTACATACACCCAGTGGCCCAAAAATCACACAAATTATATTACCATTACAATCTCTTACCATACATCCAAAACCAGCCGGTCCCAGGTTCCTTTTGAAGACTTATCAAAATCGAGCTTGAGACCACCAACACTAGGAGGCTTCCAAAAAAGTAACCATTTTACCCACCCTTGGAAGATTGGAGGAAATGCTAGTAAGCCAGTCCCTTATAAAGACCAACAATGACATTTTCTGCCCCCTGATAACAGGACACAGTTGCCCTCAGGAGATCCTCATGTAGGGCTGTCAACAGTTGAATATGAATCAGATATAGGCATATCTGTATTTGTATTTGTTTATTTAATTGAATATCGGATCAGATTCAAATATTTTGCGGATATTTACAAAAGCAATAAGAACCTAGGAATTATAGAGATAGAAGATGATTGATAGATCGACGGGAGAATGGGGAACTGGCTACTGGGTGCTTCTTTTATTAAAATTGGGAATGGGAGATGAGAAATGGGTTAGGGTTAAGGTTAAGGTTAAGGTATTCATATGTTGCATTCTACATAACATGTCCTACAACATTATAATATAAGTATTAATTACATATTAATTCCAATGGTTTCGGATATTTAGTCGAATACTTGAATCGGATATAGATGCATTCAAATCGAATATTAGCAGATCGAACACGAATCGAATACGGATAAAAATCAGATTGTTGACAGCCCTATCCTCATGACCTTTAGTCACCCTTGATCCAGTCCCCTCTAGTTTCCAATCTGCGATTACCTTCTACTCCCATCCCCTTCGACTGAAAGCTGTCCTGAGCTCCCAACAGTAGTCTTCCCACCCTTTCCATATTCTATACCCTGTCTGCACATGACTTGGTCCATGTAGAAGAAAGTGTCTTCATCACACATGTTGCTCATGCATCTCCACTCCTCCCGCCAGGTCACTGTCTTCGCAGAAAAAATTGTCAGTGGCTCCGATACTGAGGGCAGCATGATCTCCACCGTAAAAAGCTCCCCCTAATCAAAGATGGCAATGAACCATGGGATGTGGCTTAAAGTACAGTTGCAGATCAGAATTTTCATTTTACTCAAGGTCCCAATCTCCTCTACCGGACCATTAAGCTTCATGAAACCTCCACATACGTCTCCAATGGCTTTTATATACCCTAATGACCACAGGTGAAGAGGTAGCCCCTGATACTCATTCATCTGGGTTTTGATAGCTTTGATTTGGAATTGTATTATCGGCTTGATCTCCATCTCCTAAAGAATAAGATCATGCTCGAAGGGGATGATTTCGATCCCCTCCCCCCCTTTTTTTCAATGAGTGATTTTGACCCTTTTCTTCTAGAGCTCTAGCTTCCTCCTTGGACTCCAGAAAAACTACAGCCCTGGTGTCTGTAAATGGGAATTGGGAAAAGCTATATATTTTTCCTTTTGTTCAGGAATTCCATAATTGTTTGTTCGCAATCATCCCAATTGAGACACCCTTCGATTTATTTTTTTGTTTTTTATTCAACAATGATCAAAATTTTATTCACAGAAACAAAGAGCCAAAACAAGCAAAGGAATATACAGAGACACTGACAAAACAAACAGAAAAAACAAAGCCTAAAACATCACAGCAGCATATACAAAGGCCCCAAACCCAAGACACAGCAATGCATCATTAGCAATCCGACAAGAAGTCCCCCATATATGTACCCCAGATACCCTACTCGCCATTTAGCGAGTTTATCAGCCAGAGCATTTTGAGCCCTCCACACTTGCTTTAAAACAGCCTTGACTTGACCAATGAGGTCCCTCACTTAACGAACAAAATGGTTCAAGTGCCAAGAACCACATGCTTTTCCTATTCCCCAACTCACCACCGTCTTCGAGTCCCCTTCAATGATACATTCCTGAAAACCTTTTTCTCTAATCATACATAACCCTTCTAGAAAGCCTATAAGTTCTGCTTTGGTGGAATCATTTCTCCCTACGGAACCACATCTCGCATGGATAACATTGCCCTGGAAGTCCCAAATGACACACCCATCCTACTGGCCCAGGATTGCTGAAAGAGGCACCATCAAAGTTGAGCTTAAATTTTCCAGCTGGAGGGGGGATCCATGCAGGATGACTTCTTTGCTTGATTGGGGAGAAGAGGATATGCAAGATATCCAGTCTCTCATGAAGGTGTTCAGTGAATATTCTTTAAACTCTTTAGTCACCAACAGCCATGAGCCAATCTCACATAAAATTGATTCAATTAAAACTCTTGCAAAATGACCACGGCTTTCTCCCATTTAGTAAGGTTTTCTGCCTTGCTGTCATGTAAGGTTCTGATTTCAAGACTTCCCTCGTGAGCTATCAGTTCACCAGAAATTCCAGGATCGTGATGCTGTTCTCGGTTTTGGTTCCATTGTTGCTGCTTCCTCAGCACACCAGAGGCTTGATGGGAAATTTTCTTGCCATTTTCTTAAATAGACTCCTCCTCCAGTATATAAGCAAAATTTTCCCATAACCTTTACAGTCTTCTGATATCACCACTGACCGCACCCTTCCATCCTCTTCCATCTCCAAGAAAGCAATATATCTTCCTCTTGAATTTTCTTATCGCATCATCATCAATTCCTTTCTCTCTTCTCAAAACCACAGATGAACCCTTCCCCTATTTATCGCCTCGTTGAAGCCTTCCTGAACCCAACATAGCTTGTCTCCTTGAAAACCACTCTAGAAACATAAACATTTCTACGTAAGGTACTAACATGAAAACATAATCATTTCCCCTCTAGAAACACAATCATTTCTTTTCTTTGTAAAATGTAAACTTGATAGAGTTTGTTTTCTATTGGGTTATGGCTTCAATCTCAAAAACTATTGATTTTACCGGTTAATTCTTCCTTCTTGCCATGTTCTCCTTCAAACTGCAATCATCTTTCGGCACAGTCCAATTCATATCAGGGCTGAAATAAACAAGACCACAGCCTTCTTGCAAAGCTGTGATGGGTTACCAAATGATCCAAATAATAAAATCAAAGAAATGGAAAATTAAAGATACAATGAAACAACAAATGTTGTCAGATATTGTTGTGTAATGCCTAAGAACAACCCTCAACACCTCCTGAGGCCCATGGTATTATTGCTCCATTTATGGCCCAACCCTCAACACCTCCATTGTGGCCCAAGTCATTATATTATTAAAAAACACCACCTCATGGCAAGTAAAACTCAAACCTTTCTTTCGAGTTTAGAGATTAAAGTACATTACAAGAAAAATTCCAAATAACGTGAATCTGCTTTTTAAAGTCTCAGGATTTTCATGAAGTAAGTTGATTCAGCCAAAATGAAAATACCCACAGAAAATAACCTTTTTTTTTTGTGAAAAGTTGCATCAACATATTACCAGATTTTTTATATTTTCAATCATTATTATATTACTTTTTTTGGTGAAAAGTTGCATCAACTTATTACCAGATTTTTTATATTTTCAATCATTATTATATAACCTTTTTTTGGAGAAAAGTTGCATCAACTTATTGCCATATTTTTTATATTTTCAATCATTATTATCAATATTTTATCAAAACTAAGAAATTTTTATATTCCACCTAATTTGCTCCTAAAATACAGGAAAGGAATTGAAATTTTGAACCATGGGAAAAACTAAATCCACATGCATGCACACAAAAGAGAACAACGTACGCTCGACGGCTCAGCAAACTAGAGCTGGAAAGTAACCCAAAAACCTTATTGATAATTTGATATTACAGTAAGAAATCTAAAAGCAAAACTAACAGATCTTCTGCTAAAAATGGTGCAAGAAGATATCTTTTGTAAGCATATTGAATGACAAAACACACACCTTAACTGCTGTAAGTCGGGTTATCTCATTTCCCATCCGGTCAACAAGCACAGGGAGGCATGCAGGTAGCTCTGCTCGGAGGTTATCACCAAAAGTTGAAATGACAAGGCCCATGCAAGAAATAGCACACTCCTTAACCTCCTGTATCCAGAGTCCCATAAGATACACTGAACAAGATGAAATCAAATATAATTAGTAATACTACTAACCTGATCTTGATCTTGGTTTGCCAGACATGTCAATATGGCCTTGTAAATTGGATGAACATAAGGTTTATAATCAAAACCACAATCCTACATCAGAAAAATACTACATGTCATAAAATGGCGTGTTAAGATTTCCAAAGTTAATTAAGCCAAAATATATTTACCTTAAAATTTGGACGTACAACATGCACAAGCTCCCCACATACTCTTAAAGCCTCAGCAGTAACTTTGTAATAACGCTCACCAACAGCAGATAATACAGGACTAGACAAGACCTGGAACAACATCACTTGTAAACCTTCATTGAAGAAACACTAACATACATGACATCTTATACTAATAATATCCAGAAAAAATAAAATAATAATAATAATATATAAACCATCTAAGAGAGTCATGTAAAGAAAAGACAAGGAAGAGAAAATGTAAACATATTCACAATTGGATGGCATGAAAAGTACATGACACTTAATTTCAGAATGTTGACAGAATAACTTGTTAAGTAACAGATCAAAGTGGGCAGAAACTATAAAAATGGCTCTTTGGGGGGGGGGG
>JAOXJP010000012.1:1240336-1255221 GCA_025762735.1 Platanus orientalis | reverse complement strand
TTTAAAATTAAAAACTCAACTCCCCCCCCCCCCACCCAAACATATCCTTTCCTAGAATAAAAATATTTCATAAGAAAAAAAAAATTTCTATACATATTTCATGAGCAACCATCAACTTCAAAAGAGAAACACTGTGGCATGGAGTTCAAGGGAAAAACACATGAAGTTAGAAATAAGTAAAACAAAGACCATGGTGGCACCCAAAACCATATGTTTCAACTTTACCTTTTGGTGGTACAATATCAAAATTGTAATCCTCGATAGCAACATAACCCAATTGCATGAGTTGTATTACTACCACTATGATCCGATGCAAATCACACAATTTGAATCATGTTGTAGGATACCCAATTTAATATTGATAATAAATAACAAGCACTCTTCTCTTGTAGATAAACTGATAGTGTATGATTTTTGACTCACTTACCAATGTATGTTTCTATTATCATTATTTATAACTTGTAAAGGCATCTCCAAGGTAGTACCAGGTAGGTACGCATATGAGCAAAAAACATTTAGAAAGAAGCAAATCGCAAAATAAATAAAAAATAAAAATAAAAAAGGAAAACAAACATACAGCCAAAGCAAACAGAAGAAATCAAACGAATGATTGAGATAGCCATTAGCACCAGATGAACAATTATGGAAGGGGAGGAACAGAAGGATGATCTTTGAAGAGTTTTTCCACATCAAACCAAAGATTTGCATGGCCATTGTCTCATCATTGGATGGGATTACAGACTTTAAGGAATTCAAATAGGTGTACACACCATACTTTCTGTATTGGAGACTTATTCCCCACTTTAAACAGATTTGTTATTATTATACACATCAAAAAAGTTCATTGTAATCTAAGAAAAAAAAAAGGGGAAGAAACCAACCCTGCCAAACAAAAAGAGGCACTAACTCCTACCAAAAATCCAGTAAAAAAAGTAATACCCACCCAGAAAGCCCCAGCATCAACACCAAGCCCTCTCCCCTCCCCTGAACATTCACAGAAAAGAAGGGCTAGCAAGTCCTCTCTGCTTCCTAATTCACTTCCTCTGCCCCTTGTGGCATACACATTTGCGCATTGCGCCCCTACACGTATGAATGCAGCTTTTTCTACTTCTTCCTACCACCTCATTCATGTGAATGGCTAAGTCCAAAATGACAGAATTAACATTAAACATCACCTCACTGAATTCTCTCCGTCAGGCCCTAAAGAGCACATTCAGTCTCTTGAAAGTAATCAATGGTGTTTTTGAAACCACAAAGTAGACCACTCTCAACTCCTAACAAACCTCACAAGCATGCTCAAGTCTCAACTATCACATTCACATTGAAACTTGAGTTGTCAACCTCTCTAATCTTATCAATGATCTCCTCTCCGTCCATAAGAGATAGCTCCCCATCTCCTCTCTGATTTCTTAGTATTCACATCAAGATTACATGTGACCCAAGATTCGGTTTCAAAACATCCTCAGTTGGAGGCACCCTAGATGAACATCCTTTGCTCTCACCCATAGCATATCTTTTGAGGGTACCATACCATTAATGTGTACCTTTACTGGGTTCAAAGGCCCAACTGATCAATGGCAACAGACGAGAAATCACTACTTACAATCCCAAATAATGTGAAACATTTGCATCACCTGTTGCAACTGCCAGCTGATGCAGCACAATAGAGATGATACCAAGGTTGATGTAGAATGATAGCAAGAATAAAGTTAAAGAACCAAAAATTGAACTTTAAGCACTCTTTAACTAATCAAAATTTAGTGGAAATAGAAGAAGAAACTTGATTAGGGGGGCTTAAAAAACGGAAAAAATAAAAGAAACCCAAAATGGTAATTTTGTAATTTCTGTGCAGAAACTCAAAATTACCAAATACCCCTGGTCATGTATCAGAAAAATCTGAAAATTTGTAGAGTAATTCTGACCTCAATAAGGAACATGTGTACCAAATTTCAAGTAATTCCGAAAAGTTTAGCTATATAAAATTATATAAGCTTTCAAAGTGTAGAATCTTGAAATTCAAGAAACCAGAAAATTAGAGGTAGAAGATAGATCAATAACTACATGAAATCAAAGAGAAACTTCAAGAAACTTGTATGGATGGCAAGTAGATTGATCAAAGAACAAAACCTTAAAATATATATATATTAAAAAAAAAAAAAGACAAGAATAAAAGGGGCAATCTCTATGGTTCAAGAATAGACCAGATCCTCTCCTGCCATTTATGACCTGCTAAGGTCCTGTCTAACAGGTGGCAGGACACTAATGGAGAGAAAAAGTGAATTACAATTTTTGAAAAATGCAATTCACTTTTTCCCGCAATCATCCCCTACCACCTATTAGACAGGACCTTAACAGGTCATAGGCCGGTAGGAAAACATCCTTTGCGGTTCAAGAAACACCAAGATTCAAATTTTTGAATCAAAGAACAACCAAAGATAAAGAAAAAAGAAAAAGAAATAAAAGAAAATGAGAAGATGAGAAGAAGGAGAAGAAGAAAAAGATAGAAGGTTTAGGGAAAAATACCTGGGAGGAAATCACCAACCTCACCACCCTTGGAAATCACCAATCAAGGTCTCCATTGTTAGACATCAAAGCTTGGAGAAAAAAGAAATAACACTCACACTTGTTGAGAGAGAGAACCCTTCAGATTCATTAAAAAAATTATTATTACTATTTCATTCATTAAATAAATTATGGGTTACAAGCATATATATAGACTTTACATGTCAATCTTTCCAAATCTCACTCCAACTAAACTTCCTAAAAATTAAAACTCTATGAAACAACTAAATCCCATAATAAGTGACACATTGCCAGTATTTTGGCTCTACCTCTCCCAAATCACATCGGATTCTCAAGATTTTGGTCTCGTTAGAAAGAAAACTGAATAACCTTTCAAATGACACCAAAATCAACCCCAATGGATGAGTTTTGACCATCTAAAATATGGCCTAAAGAGAAAAAAATAGGATTACAACTTTGATTTAAAGACTTCTAATTACACAAGGACTATAGAATAAACTCAACACATAAATAAAAGATAAGGGTAAAGATAATCCTAACATAAAATCTATAAAAAAAAAACTAATTAAATCAACTCCAAGATGCTCCATATGTCTCCCACTTGGCTGCCACTAGGATTGCACATGTGAGTCCCACCCACACGTCACATGGGCCCCACTTCAGCTTAAATGTCCACATCACCAACTTACCAGAATCTGTCACAAATTCATATACCAAAGTCTTACTAGGTCCATCAGCCAGCTCAAGCATCATAGCAACATTCAATACCTTCAAAATATTATCTCAATCATGAATGGAGCAACAACCAGTGGAGAAGGTTAAAAAACATTGACAGAAACAACAACCTCCAAACTATCAAACGATTAATAGTCGGAGACATCACCCTATGGCAACGTTCACTTTAGTCAAAAGCCCAAACCTATAAGAGATCTTTGTTCCCATGCAAAGAAGTCCCCATTGCATGCTTACAAGCCACAAAACTTACAAAGGGCCCAAAGCCTTTCTTTTTTAAAATTCTAAAATCTGCCCATATTAAGCCATTTAATTTGGCCCTTCCATTTCACACCAATGTTATATAGGAGTGAGGGCTTGATAATGAGCTCTACACCAGAAAATGACTTTTTAAAAGCAGGTAGCATATCCACAATAAAATGCATCAATCAGTCATAAACAACTCTGGTTGAACCAAAGCCACCCATCAAACAATGCAACACCAAAGCCGATCCCATTTTATGTCTCTGTATGGAAAAACATCATTTCATTATTCCCTTTGTTTTTTTTTTCTAATGTCTGGTTCTCTATGGGTAGTGGCAACTGTGTTCGTTTTTTGGAAGGATTTATGGTGGGAGGATCATTGTCTATCCTCCTCCTTTCTGAGGCTTTTTAGGCTCTCTATCAATAAAGAGGCCATAGTTTCAGAGGTCCTTTCAAATTCCCTATTGGGCCTTTCTCGGAATATTGACTTCTCTCGAGACCTTTATGATTGGGAAGTGGACTTGTTGGCTACTCTTATGTCTCTCCCTAATGAAGTTTTCCTTTCTAATTCCTTTTGAGGTCAGAGAATTTGGATTTTAAAGTTTTCGGGCAAATTCTCCTCTAAATCCCTTCTCTTGTTCCTTCGCCAAAATGTCCATTCTTTAATCCATTTCCGTTTAAAAAGATTTGGAAAATCCTTTTCCCCCTGAGGTCAAAACCTTTGCATGGACCATGACTCTAAATCATATTAATACCATGGATATGTGGCAAAGGAGAAGGCCCTTCATGCAGATTTCTCTGCATTGGTTTCTTCTTTGTAAATATGATGGCAAATCCACAAGGCATTTATTCATTCATTGCAAATTCTCAAGGGCAATTTGGGATCATTTCTTCTCAAATCTAAATCTTCATTGGGTTATGCCAGGTGCGATGATGGAGTTTTGTTGCTCAATGGAACTCTTGGGGGTTGGGAGATCATGGTAGGTGCTGTTAGGCTTGCTTTATCCATGTGATTTTGTGGGGTATTTGGAAAGAAATGAACCTTAAAATCTTTGAAGGGAGGTAAAAGTCTTGTAATGAGGTCATTGACTCTATTATTTAGGAAGTCAAGAGTTAGCTCTTTGTTTTTAACGAGTTTCAAGGGCTTTCTCTTTCAGGCTTCATGAAAGATTGGGTGACTTGTATCTCCCTCAATTCTATAGCGCCGCAAAGAAATATGTTGGACTAGCAGACCCCTTCTCCCAACCTCCTTAAGCTTAACTTTAACAAGTCCTCAAAAGGAAACCTGGGTCCAAGCAAATTTGGTTATGTCGTGCGGAATTGCCAAGGGCTCATAGTTCCTGTTCTTGCATGCCTTATTGGCACTTGTGATTCTAATAAAGTGGAGGTGATGAGGCTTCTGATGAGCTTTCGTGAGCTAAAAAATCTTAAGAGTTTCTCAAGTGTGCGTTGAGGGCGACTCCAAGGCATGGATAACAAAAATAAGAGATCGGGCTCAAGATTGGACACTACCGATCCCGATCCGATCCATTGCGGATCGCTCGGTACATGATTGGCCAAAAAAACATGAGTTAGAAAGGTCGACCCTTGCAAGGATCGAACGATCCTTTCAAGGATTGGGTGATCCATTAAAAGGATCAGGTGATCCTTTGAAAGGATCGGGCGATCTTGCACTAAGGCCGATCCGAGCTTGGGATCAGGGGCTAGCGATCCCGACCCAATATGCCTAACACCATGCTAGATTGGCTGATCTTTCAAACCATGCTTCAAGGTAGTTGTTTGATGGGGATTTGGTCTAAGTGATGGGTATTGGAAATATAATAATTTGATCAAATTGGTTGGCTCTCATGTCCCAAGGTCCCAACATGCATTGGCCGATAAAATTGCTAATTGGGGGTGGGTTGGCTAATTTTGTTTGTGCCAACTAACAATGTGATGCTGGAAATCCCAAACTCAAGCCTATGGGTTTGCTTGTTGTTGTATTGTATTTTTCCTCTCCTCTTTTCTAGCAAAGTGGTTAGTTATCCCAAAAAAATAAAAAATAAAAAATAAAAAATAAAAAATGAGATACCATCATCCAAAAGTGGTTGATAGTGCATGCCCCACAATTAGAAATACAAAAGCCACATTAAATACGAACTTAAGGTTTTAAATTTGAATCATTCTTCAGGTAAATCCCCTCGGCATCAGTGCACTGGTATGTATGCATCTATCCATCTAAGCATCCACACATTATATATCAAAGTACAAAGGGAAAAAAAAAAAAATCATAGAATGCCAAAGGACAGAAAAGTAAGAGATGCTGCAATTTGGGAAGTTTTTTTTTATCAATAACAGGAATTTTAAAAAACTCGAAAGGCATGTGAGTAATATATCCATAGAGGTGATACAAGCTCCCCCCCCCCCAAAAAAAAAAAAAGAGAGAGAGAGAGAGAGAAACAAAAGAAAAACAAGGTCAAAAAACCCACAATCCACATCCCCAACACACTCATACACACACAAAAGGAAAGACACTAAAGTACCTCAAAACAACTGTTACCCACCAACAAATATCAGAATGGGAAAGCCACCCAAACCTGAAGTACCCTACCCCTTCTCCACACCAACACTACCACCCAATAATAAGCATAGTAATCATATGAATGTAGCATTTTTGGTTTTGGTCAGGAGCACTGGATTTGGAGTCAAACATCTTGGTAGATTGTCTAGTATCAGGAATCTTGGGACAACCTCTAGGAGCACTCTAGTTTGTATCTCCCTCTTCCCTTTTGTTAAAAACTTTGTTACCAATCAAAAAGATTACAAAGAACATGACTTGTATGCAAAATAAAGATATACTTGCCTCAACTCATTTACATCAATCTGTCCCTTCGTAACATTTCCAGTTTGGCGCAGTAGTTCAATGAATGTATTAAATACATCCATCTGCAGCACAACAATATCAAACAATCAAACAGATGAAAAAGAATATCCAGAAAAGCGTGATTTAGAGATACCTTGACATTTTCTTCTCTTTCTCTAAACCTTTCTATCAATTTAGGGCATGCCTACACAAAAGAAGAAACGTCATTTATTTTCTATGTAAATCAACAAAATAATTTCATGACTGAAAATAAAAGAAACACATTTCATGTAAAATATATCAGGACCATAACAATTGTGAAAACTTAAGCAACATTTATCCATGTTCCCAAACCCTGTTACCCAGTTTTACAGTTTAGTCCGTTTTTTACCATCACCCATAGGCTAAACCTCTAGTTGATATAGTCGAGCAGATTACATAATGAAGTACCAGCTACATTAGTGAAGAACAACGCAAATCTAAACCATTAAACCCAAAAAGATTAGAGGAAAAACATTGTATTTTTATAAAAACCTCCTCATATAGCTTCGACAGCATCTCTGGACGAGAAACAATTATCGCAGCTAAGCATTTTGCTGCTGCCCTTCGAACTTTCCAACTGACATCCTCATCATCTGTATACTCATTTGCACTCTCACTACAATAAAGACACAACATAAAACACCCACAATTAGGAGATATAATGAACGCGAGATCAATGTAGTAGTTCTGCTACGTAAATGACAGAAACATACTCATCTTCCTCCTCCTCGTGGCTCTCATCATCAGTATCTTCCTCCATGTTGTCAGTGAAATTTGGATCATAACTTAGAAATTCCAGGGTAAGCTGTAAAATTTCTTCACAGTAGGAAGATATATCCCTGGGGCATCTAAGAAGAAAGCTCTCCAGTGCCTGCAGTCAAATTAAACAACATAATCAACACGGCCATAATTTACAGAGATGAAACAAGAACTCAACATAAAAAAATAAACAGTCTAAAACATGTCAATTGTCACCAAATAATACCTGCAAGCTGTATTCACGAAGTTCTTCATCATTTTCCGATGCACTTGTGCAGTAGTTAATCAGCACTGGAACACAGTCTCCAATATGTGGTCCAAAACGATACCCAACAGCACGACTGAATCACCACAATGACATAGCTCGTTACCAGTAAGAAGGTGAACATTTTCAACATAATTTTAGCCAAAACATTTATTAAGATTTAATTTAATGACACTGAAAAACAGAAAATTTAAATGAACACTGAAAGATGGAATGATGCCCAAAATGTATCATAAATGCACAAAAAATGGGAGGTATCAGATACACAAAAAATTGGAAGTCAGTATTTGCAACACCAGAACCATTCTCCACTTTTTTTTCCTTTTTTTATAAAGAAAAAAAAATGATGTGTTGATTACATAGGGCAAAACATACTCTATACACAACAGATTTACATGTCATGTACATGTAAACAGAAATATTATCCATCATTACATCAGTGATATTTGCATAAAATTTTAACGTAAAATCAACCCCATTTAGCTACCAAACCCACACACACACTGTAGAAACACATGTATATGCAAGAGCATGGCATGTATACAGCATACACAAACTTACACTGTTTAATCAAAACATAAAAAATAGAATCCCAATCAAACACAAAATTAAGAAATCAGATCCCTTCAAAAAGGTTCAAAGACAATACCCATAAGTGCAAAAGTGCTAGAATTTAATCCAGCACCTTGGGGCATTCATTGCTTACACATTCATAAATTCTACCATACGTTCTTTCCGAATGCACTAGCAAACTGCAAACAGCAAGATCCTCCATAGGAATTCCTCTTTTGTTGAAGGCTTTTGAGGACCATGCTAAGATGACCTCAGGCATTCTTTGATGCATGGACCAGGCAGTTGCATATAAGTTCAAAAAAGGGGTCCATATCCTGCTAGAGAAGCTACAATGGCTGAAAAGTAGTTGACTGATTTTGCATTATGGAAACCATAAAACACATGTTAGAAATTGATGCCATATTGTTAAAAGATGATCTATTGTAAGCACTTTATCGAGCTATGTTAACCATGTGAACAATGCTATCTTGGATGAGACATGAGCTTTCCAAATGAACTTTGCAGCCAATCTCACATGTTCACATTGGGACAGCTAAATAAAAGGCACTGACTCAAAATATTTCTTTGTAGTCACTCATCCATACCTTCTTATCCTCTTCTAAAACAGATGGAGAAATTTTTTTTTTTTTTTTTGGGATAATTCAGATGGAAAAATTACATCAAGCTAATAGAGAAGTGATGTGACCAAGTCAATCTCCCAATCATTCAGCCGCTTTCTAAACTAGGGAACCAAGAAGACCAGCCATCAATGGCATCCATTTATTTGAAGCCATACTATAAAGGATGGAATAAAACATTGGCCAGGGAGAGAATCACCACACCAAATATCTTACCAGAACCAAACCCTTTCCCAGTTTCCAATTTAAAATTTCATGACGCAAATACCCTGCATATACCCCTTTGAAATCCCCTCCCATATGCTTGACCCATAACTCTCTTCCGCTATGTTACTTTTCCAACCTTAATTTCCACATCTGTATTTAGATGTAGTAACCATACTATACCCTACAAAATCATTTACCCAAAAGAGCTAGTAACATTTTCTTCAAAGATCTAATTAACAAACCCCCCTCGATTTATCAGGCAAAAACCCATTTTTCACTTTACCACGTGATATTTCTCATCCCCTTCCATACTGTCTCAAAGGAAATCTCTGAAACCTCTTTGGAACTTTTCTAATCTCAGCACTATTGATGTAAAAGAGATATAGAGTAAACCGGAAGACTAGAGAGAACTTTTCATATCAGACTGAGCTTACAACCCTTTAAGAGATATTGCTTCTTCCAAGGGCCAACCTTCTCACCATTCTTTCAATGACAGTCCCAACTCCCAAATCACCTTCAAAAGAGATCTTGCACCAATAGACAGGCGTAAATAAGAAGAGGGAAGAGAATCAACTCCACATCCCAACAGATCTGCCAACTCCTCCAAATTAGACACTTCACCTATCCCATAAATTTTTCTTTTACGCAGATTAATCATGAATCCTGAAATCGCTTCAAAGATTAACAAGATGCATCTAACATGGCATAGATTCTTCTCATTAGCCTAGCAAAAGAATCGAATCATCCACAAATTGCAAAGAAAGATATGAAACTTTGAAAGAGCCCTCTAAATCCACCTGGAAAACCTTCAATTACACCACCTATTGAGGCTTTGTGAACCATTTCACTCAAGGCTTTCATAAAAATTATAAAAAGGAAGGGAGAAAGTGGATCTCATTGCCTTGAGCCCCCCACCCCGAAAAAAAAATACAATAAATATCCATACATCAGAATGAAAATAATGATATTTCTTGTCAAGAGACCTCATCTTTTCTTCCATGACAGCTTTCCATGCCGGTTGGAAGAGTGCATCTAATTCACTGAAGGCACAAGACAAAAGATAACACAAAAATTAAGGAACAGAATGAAGTAGATAACGCACTATAAGACTGTAAGTTAGACAAAGGGTACTGAGTACAAGAACGAACACCATTCCTAAGAGCAATAAGAACAGTGGAATCATCAAGAACATAACAAGGATGAAATGGAGAAAGAGAGGTACCCATGTTAAGGAGAATCCAAAGAAGCTTCTTGGCAAGAACATGAGAAGGAGGATCTTTTTTCTTTCACAAATATACTTGCAAGTCCTTTCCTTTCTCCCCCTCTCCATCGGCACCCACCATTGCCTTGAGCTCCTTGCTCCAATAACACCACCATCATCATAGGCAAGGGAAAGTACAAGTAATGGCAAAGAGAAAGTACACTCAAACTTATGGAAATCAAGGAACCTTTGCTCCTGTAGGAGTAGGAAATATGAACCATATACAGATTTTGATAGCAATTGCACCCATCAGAGATGGCCCCTCTCCAACTTTACGTTTAGAATGTTTTCTTACATGGAAATGTTAAAGAGGAAGTGTACATGAGATTACCTCCACGATTTCCATATGCTCCTAATAAAGGGAAAGTTTGCCAACTCAAGAAAGCTCTGTATGGCCTAAGGAAGTCTCCTAGAGTGTGATTTAAGAGGTTTCGAAATTCCATGCTCAAGAATGAGTACAAGTAGTGTCAAGCTGATCACACTGTTTTTGCCAAGCATCAAAATGGCAAAGTGACAGTACTCATTGCATATATGGATGATATTGTAGTCACCGGAAATGATCATTATGAAGTTTGTCGCCAAAGAGCTTTTTGGGGAAGAAGTTTGAGATCAAGGATTAGGACATATGCAATAATTTGTTGGTATTGAATTTGCACAATCCAAGAAGGGTACCTTTCTGTCTTAAAGAAGATACATCCTAGACCACCTACAAGATATGGTATCATAGGTTGTAAGCCATGTGAGACACCTATTAACCTTAATTCTTGACTTCAAAAAGATGGGAGTGATAGACTTATTTTCGTAAGAAGATATCTAAGACTAGTAAGTAAACTAATCTGCCTCTCCTTGACAAGACCTGACATCTCATATGCAGTTGGCATTGTCAATCAGTTTATGCATGCTCCTACTATTAAACACCTCAATGCAACATATAGTATAATTCGTTACTTGAAGAAAAATCCAAGCAACATCTCAATTATAGAACCATCACTAATCATTTCCCCTACCCTGCAGCCACCCTTCCCTTTCTTTTCATCCATATAAATTCTGATTTCTTGATTTTTTTTTTTTTTTTTTTCCCTATCTTCTCCTTTAAAAACACATTTGTAAACCTTATTTAATAAAAAAATCAGAATGCCACCATTCCAACCACCACTATTCCTTGTAGTTTAGTCTGAGATTCCTTAAATCCATTACATCACCTCCACTTTCCAAACTTAGCATCCAATCCGCTAAAACATCTACCTACTCTTCAAGTCGCATTAATCTATAATCTCATTGGCCATCTGTGAATCTTCCCCTATAATTTTTGCCAATCTTAGTTGCCATGAGTGTTGAAACCTAGATGCAAGAACTATTGGGGAAGAAAGAATTCAAAGGAATAGAACAAAACCAGCCTTGAGAATTATTGGAACAAAAATTATGGATCTATGAGCGACAAGAACAAGGTAAATTAATAGAAATAGCAAAACGAAAATTTATGAATGAAATTCAGCAAGTAATTAGCAACTGTGGGCGTGTAATTGAGAAAGAAAACAATAGGTAAACGAAATATAAAAATCAGAAGAGTTGCAAACTTGCAATATTAGGGAAATAAGCAATGGAGATTTAAGCCAAGTTTTAAATCAACAATGAAGAAATCAGATCTGAAGTTTATGGTAATAAAATTAAGCAAATAACAATACAACAACAATATCCTTATCCCAATTCCCAACTACTTGGGATCGGCTACACAAATCCTATTCCGCCATTCCACGCCATCTAAGATTCTAGGGACATATCTGTTGTTAACTCACAAGACGCCATGTCTCTCCTCACTATTTAAACTCAAGTCAATTTTAGCCTTCCTCTTGTCCTTTTAACGCCTTCAACTTGCATCATCTCATCAATCATCCTTTCTCACTGGCGCAGTCATTGGTAAATTTAGCAAATAATAAATGAAATAAATAGAAAAATGGAAGAAGATAAACCAGTAGTATTATCACCAATGGAACTCAAGAAATCAGTACCTAGAGGGCCTAGAGAACATCGACAGCTTCAATATTGAAGAAGATTTGGAATCTGTATCAAACCACTACGCTAGAGCATCAAAAAGAGGACTTGCATAGGATATCAATCAACTTCATTCCATTAAGTAAAAACTTTTTAAGTAAAACTTTTAGACAGCAATAAAAACTCCCTGATATAACTTAAACAAGTAGAGATGTTGCAGAAATTATAAACAATTGAGACCTCTTTTAGGGGGTGTTTGGATGTGCTGTGCAAAAACTGTTTTGGTTGCAGTTGTGGTTGTGGTTGCGGTTACGGTTGCGGTTGCTGTTGCAGTTGTGGTAAAGAAGCCGCAAGCTAACTATACTGTTTGATTTACTACTTTCTAAAAAAAGTTGTGGAATAGCAAAAGTTGTACTGAATTGTTTAGATAGCTTTAGAAAGCTATATATATAAAAGATAAATCTTCATATTAATATTTTTTTATGAATATGAAACATTATGAGACCCAAATATAGAACCACAATGGATCCCACCTAAAAAAATAACACATGGACCCATGGACCCATGTATGAGTTATAGATTGATTAATTTTCCAAAACCTGTAATCAAATCCAATTATTTTAGTTAAATTCATAGCCATCAATCAAATCCCGTAACTTTATGTAATTCCATGACACATCAAAAACATTGTCACAGTATGTAAAGTCAGCATTATATGTTGTTAAAGCAAAAATTCAGAGCAACCTCAATTCTCAATCAATAAGATCTTTTGAAGCATTATCTGTCCTAATTCTGACAACTAAGGACAGATAGTCCCACAAGTATCGTTTGTATAGTGACGACCATAGCTGCAAACATGTCAGAGCCTTCAGGTGAGGCAATTCTTTCCTTGGCAACAGGAGAGGAACTTGGGCAACACAGTTTCCTAAGCATCTCATCATGCTCTCCTTGGTGAGAAGCCTAACAACAGTTCCAAAGGGTAAGGCTATGAGAACAGGAAATCTACAGTGTCCTTCCTGGCTTCTGCAAATAGAACTTTATGCGCCTTGCCATCTACCAGAAGCCTCATGCTTGGTCATCGCCATAGTGGAGGTCGTCTACATGGTTGTGCCACAACTTGCAAGTATCTGAGACTCAAATCTAAAATTAAGGTTTCTTTATGAAATTTTTCAGTGAATGTAAGATAAATAAATTATTGTGGAATAGATTTGAAAAGCCAAACGCTGAAAGTTGAGGTCGTCTTCCATGGTAGTGCCAGTTGAGGAAGCTGGTGATTATTGAATCCCTATGACAAAGAGAAACCCATTTCTTCATTCGCTGAATCCCTATGAAAAACAACAACCACACCATATCCTTTAGTTCTTGAATGAAAGACGAAGAACACGGATTTGCATTCGATGGGTTTCCAGCCTCTCTAGGTTTTCATTTCCCATTCTTAAAGCTTCTTGTCAAGTTCTGCAATAAGAGAGAAGGTCGTTTTGTTTCCGTTGCTTGCCGCTTTAAAGAAAGTGTGGTTGCTGAGTGCAAGTGGCCTATCATTGGCGGGAGTGCCCAGCTTTTTTTTCTTTCATCCAGCTATCAGTGTCTGCTCCCACTGAGGAACCAAACGCACCAGTTGGGATTTTTTTTTGCTTTCCGACATCAGAAAGCCGTGAAAGCGCCTTCATCCGGCTCATCCAAACACCCCTTAGTCGAGGGCTATATAAAAGTACCCTAAAATTACTAATAAAGAAAAAAGGAACCTGAAATCCCCTCTAGACCTAAAGCATTTACAATAAATCTAGCTAACCTCCATTTAAATTTAAAATACTAATAATAATAATAATAATAAAGAAATAAAAAAAGGCTCTACGTGATGTACCTGAAACAGTTTTACAGCAGTAAACTGATCTAGCAGGAAAGGTCTCCAAAAATAGATATTTTCTTGAATAAGTACTTTTCTGCAATTCGAAGGGGAAGGGTAACAGGAATGTACTGGTCTAACGGTAGAACCTGGTTACATCTTAACTATCCCATCTTCATTCTCAAACCCAAGCTTATACAACTTTTCTTGAGCAAATATTTTTTGGCTGTTCAGACTTCAGAGGGAAAGGGGAACCATGATGTACCCCATCTTCTTTCTCGAAAACAAGCTTAAACTTTTCTTAAGGAACTATTTTTCTGCTGTTTGAAAGAGAAACTAGAAAACAGGGGACCAATGGTGTAGCTCTCCTAATGGACGCCCATATTATACCTTCACTATCCATTTCAAAATGCAACCAATGAACTTCATCACTTACGTTTTTGTCATCACAGTTCAATGTTTACTCTACTGCTAGGATCATTGAAAAAGTAGAAAACATGATGCGGATCAAGAAAGAGCCCAAATTCAGATTTGATGGGTTATGCAGGTGTATTTTGGGAATTTCGGGTTTAAAATTTTGGTATGACAATAGATCATTCTTTTGTCAATCAGTTTAAGGGTTTTTATTTATTTCCAAATAGAATAGGTTTTATTTAATTTTAAAGAACATGAAATATGTATTTCTGTCACTTTTCTTTAGGCCCTATTTTGGCAGGTCAAAATTTACCCATTTGAGCTGATTTTTAGTGCCATTTGAAAGATTATTCAGTTACCTTTCCAATGAGACCAAGATTTTGAGAATCCGATGTGATTGGGGAAAGTTATGACCAAAATGCTTATACAGGCAGGGTATCACTTGGTGACAGAATTTAGCTATTTTAGAAATTTGCATGCAAAATCTACATATACATTTGTAACCCACAATTTTATTAATGAAGAAAGATGACTCTTGATGAATTCAAGGCTACAATTGCTTTGTTCTCGGG
>JAOXJP010000012.1:1216317-1240236 GCA_025762735.1 Platanus orientalis | reverse complement strand
GTGTGCTTATAAATGGATGAGGTGTGCTTAACAGTGAGGTGTGCTTACAAAAACTTGAGGTGCGAATATAATTTCCCTAAAATAAATGTACCGCTATAGATAAACTTGTATGAGTATGATATAATTTTACTAAAGTGCCCCTCACTTTCATAAATACAAAAGTGCCCCTATGTACATGGATCTTACAGGTGGCAGCTTATGTGGACACCCCACATAACCCTTACAGGGAGGGTCGCTCTGGATAAGTTTTGGATTTTATATATATATATATATATATATATATATTGGTGATATTAGATCACTTATGTTTATTTTTTAATAAAGAAAAATAAATAATTGAAATATTAAAAAGTTGAATCAGAAGAAATGCCCAACCAAACCAACCCAAACCTAAACACTATTTGAGTATAGTCAAACGAGAGCAAATCCTCTGCAACAAGCTTAAATGACATTTAATACAAAAAAAATATCACATTTCAGAAACTGCTGTCACAGAAAAACATGTATGCAAAAAAATTTAAATTCCAACATCGAGCGGGAGTTTTAATACACATGTCATGATGTAAACTTAAAAGTGGGTCATTCTTTGACCCCAGTTTCTGTTTAATGTCATTTAAGCTTGTTGCAAAGGATTTGCTCTCAAAGTCAAACCTCAACCATAAAAATAAAATAAAATAAAATAAAGGAGAGAAAAATTGAAATAAACAAATAAAAGAAAAACGAGCAGGTTTTTTCTTTTGCATAAAAAATGAGCAGTTTGTAATAATATTTTACAAGGAAGAGATGATGAACTGATTTGGCATATAGTTTTGGCATGTAATTGTAACGGTAACCTTGCATCATGTATTGTACCATGGACAATCTGTGAGATACTTATCACGAATCGAAACTTTCCAAACGAGTATTCAGTGGGCTTATCTTGCCCCTTAATAGAAGCAGTCCAAACAATAATCATATATTATGAAATCTGAATCACAAAGCTAACAACCAAATTATCCTAGTATATTGTACTGCTGTCAAACCTGGTGTACAGCATGGTCCAGTGACAAGCTTACATTTCTCATATGGTACTGGACTTTTGCCACCTGTGTTCTTTGATATAAACGTATAATTTTGTACCCATTTGTACTTTCCCCTCCACAATAAACTGCTAATAATTATTACTATACCATCTTATTATGCCTTACATTCGAGCTGATGGTGAGATTGTGTGGGGGAACCAGGCCGGAAGTCACCTCGACTGGACCAGCAACATATTACAGGTGAAGAAATTTTGACACTGCAAATGAAGGTCAATCTACATATTCGAACTCACGACCTCTCATAAGGAAATGGGATGTAGCAAGGAACTATGCCACTAGATTGAGTACTTTTACGTCATTTGACGTTTTGGAGTAAGGAGAAAGAGTGTATTTCGGTCCTCAAGCAAAACTTTAGCGTTTTTTTCTTTTTCTTTTTCTGGTAATGCAAAAACTCTAGCTTATTAAAAGTAGTAAATCTATATCTACTATAATACTAAAGCAAACGGGGTGACCCTAGCTCCCATCTTTTTTCTTTCACTTCTATGTTCTCTCTAAGAAACACTAATTACGTTCCCATTTCTCTCCTTCCTTCCTCCCCTTTAATTATGTTTCCATATTGGGTTAGGAATCCTTCCAGTCTTTTCTTCCCAATGTTCAACATTCTTATCCGGTCTCCCTTCTTCTCCCCACTCACGTTCAACCTTCTCTCTCTCTCTCTCTCTCTCTCTCTCTCTCTCTCTCTCTAAAATTCTTTCACATATTTATTTGTTTCCATTTTCCATTAGAAAATGTAAGACATTACATTACTTATTATATCCTCTCTCCCACCCACTAAAAACTACTTCTCCTATGGAAAGCGCCTCTGCTACCAGATTTTACAATATGTCAACATTCATTGGCACATTCTCCATGTTTGTTTCGAGTTCGAATCTGCATTCTTATAGCACTACACTCAACGAGTTGAGAGTTTTGTCCATTCCTTACCATAATTTGTTTTTTAATTATAATTCTATTAAATTGCATTTGTTGATGCAAGGGTATCATTTGTCAAATCTATAGGCAAATGTGTAAAAGAAGCTCCAATAGTCAAACCTTGAAGACCAAGACTCAAGTCAGGTTTCAATTTCCGAAAAGGTAAAGACATGCATATAGCTTCATAATGATCATATAGTATAACCTTAGGTATGTCCACACATATGGTTGAATACCTCAAAATGATCCCAAGTGGATATGGACCTCCCCAAGATGTACACAGCAGTGAATTTACAGAATTCACTATGTGTGACCTATCACAAACCCATGATAGATCACAATGTAGAATTCACTATTCGTGATCGATCACACTCAGAGATTTTGACCTCCCGAGGATTAGGCCCATTCTTCATGATCGATCACAACATGGGTCCTAATAGTCTCATGATTGATCACAAAGTCCATGATCGATCATAGAATGGTTATAACTTAAGTGGAACCCACACCACTCGATACCCACCGAATATATTTTGAGGGTCAAGAAAAAATGACCCCATGATCAATCATGGATCTAGTTTTTCTAGAGTCCGCCAAAACTTAGTTTTAAATTAATGGCTAATTTTTCTTGCCCATTTGAAAAGATTCCAATCCAAAGATTGTGAGCCTTTACTATCCTCTATAAAAGGAAATGTTTCCCATTATGGCAAATGATACAACAAGAAATCTTCAAGCATTCAAGAGAGTGTTATTTGTTTTACTAAAAAGGGCTTCCAAGGTTGAGAAACCCTATTCCTCCATTGCTTGAGCTCTAAGCTTGAAAGTTCCTCAAGAAAATCTCTCTTGGTTCCCTCTCAGCTCATATTAACTAACATCTACTTGAGAGGTGTGGTTTAGGTTATCCTTTGAAGAAACTTTCTTTGAGCTTAGCCTAGCTCAGAAAGCTTTAGTGTCATAGCTTGAAGAAGAAGTGGGTGTATAAGGCAAACTAACTCAACAAGGAGCACTCCCACATTTGGTAAGAACATGAACATTAACCAACTTAGTGGTAATATTTGTTATTCATTTTTCATTCACTTGCATATTCATTCATCATCCATTGTTTTGCTTTCACCAAAGACACCGAAAGCTTTACTACCTCCGTTGAAGACACCGGTAGTAGTGCTCACTCGTCGGAGACACC
Source organism: Platanus orientalis (assembly GCA_025762735.1). Classification (NCBI taxonomy): domain Eukaryota; kingdom Viridiplantae; phylum Streptophyta; class Magnoliopsida; order Proteales; family Platanaceae; genus Platanus; species Platanus orientalis. The sequence continues at coordinate 1,237,062 of JAOXJP010000012.1, read as the reverse complement.
AAGTGTTGTTATGCAGCTTATTTGTGAGCAAGTAGTTAAGTTTTGTATGCTGACTTATGTTGTATGTGACAATCTAAATGAAATATACTTAGGCTCATAGTGAGCTTTAGAAGAGTGGGCGTAAGCCTTAGTGCCGAACCACTATAAATCTTGTGTTATGGATTGAGTGTGTAATTATTTGTCTCTCTTATTTGTACTCATATATCTTATTGTTTGTTTAAATGCTTGAGTAAGCACCTTGATGCACACACTCACTTCAAAAGATTAAAATTAATCCCAATATTGGCAAGAAAGGATATAATAAATTTAATATCCTATTCACCCCCCTCTAGGATAACTTTAAAGACATTTCATCCTTTATTTTTATTCTCTTTCATGCCATTTTTTATTAGTATATCATGCTACTTTTGTAATGTCTACGTAATTTTGCAATACAAAAAATGTATAAATTTTGGGAAGAAAATTAAAAACGGATTTAGTTGAGTTGACTTCCTATCTGGTTCACCTTCCTAAAAAACTCATTGCTCTCCACATATCTCTTACATTTCATTCATTATTGATTTTTTCCTTTCTCTACAATGCATACTTACTTCCAAGAAAGAGAAGAAAAAGAACAATGAATATCCATTAATTAATGAAAATACATAGAATTTGAGTCCTCTATTTTAATTTAGATGAGAGGAAATCTTCTATAGCTCAAAATCCCTCTACATTCCAAATGGTCATATCAACCACAACTGGTTGTGATTTGACACTCAAGGTTTTGGAAGAGAGAATTTTGTGAAAGAAATTAATAATGCATTTAAGATAGAAAACAAGTAAGAGGTTTTTTACAGTTTAAGGTAGTGTGTCTAGGTATGATAAATAAAGAATTTTGGGAGAGTTTAAGGTCCATGTGGATGGGAAAGTTTATTAGGGGAGATGATAGTGTCTTTAGAAAGATAGGAGAGAAAATTTCAAAGAGATTTTAGGTGAGAGGTAAATAGGAAACAAAATTAAAAGTGTTTCCCATGTGTGTTGTGGGACATGGAGAGGGAGGAGATTTTGTAGAAAAGGTTGACATGGAGAGGATAAATGAAAGACATAAAGATTGAGGGAAGAGATTTAAGGAGTAGTTGAGATTTTGAAGGAAAGGTGGATAAGGAGAGTAGGGTCCACAGCTTGTGATAAAAGAGTAAAAGTCGAAAGATGTTTTTCTTTGAATTATTTATTTTTTCTAAAATTCTACGAGTACCTACCTTCCCTACCATCTCTCCACTTCCTTTAATCTAAAAGAGACCCAACTACATAAGGAAACCTCTCTAAATTGAGAGAGCCCTAACTAGAGGAGAGAAATATCCTAAAATTTCTCTATGCACTTATATCAAAGACCAATCTCTCATTACCAAAACATCTCTTTTGGTATGATAGGAAAAAGAAATCATAAATTTTCTTTATTTACTTATATCACTTCTTACCTAAGACCCAATTGTCAAAAAGATTCACATGGAGATTGTCTAGGAGATTTTAATATTTTTATGAGAGTGCCACATGGACATTCCCTATGTATCCGTAACCCCCTTATTTTTTTTTCTCTCTTTCAAAATCTATCTAATCATTATTTCTCTCAAATTATTCCTAGATTATCTCTATTTTTTTCTTTCAGATTATTTATATTCCTAATTTCTCTCTCAATCTATTCCTAAAATTTCTCTCTACTCTCTCCACCTCTTTCTTATATATCTACCTCTCTCTCCCTTTAGGTTTTATTCTAATTGAAGGGGTTCCACGTGGACACCCCTTGTTATTATTTCTCTTCGTTACATTCTCTTACCTCCTCTCTAATTCTCTTTTTAATCTCTCTTCCTCTAAGTTGGCCCCTAACTAAAGTAATTTTTACATAATTTAATATAATTTGTACTTACAACTTTAATTATTAAATTAAACCCTTAGTTACATTACTTGCTCGTGTTTGCATGGGTTCAATTGCTAGTATTATATTAAAATAAAGAGGGTGTCACATAACCTTGCTCATGTCCTTTTTCTATCATCCTCTCCCCCCCCCCTAATTTCACTCAAGCCTCTAATATCACACTTCTCTTTATGACATATCCATCATAAAAATTCTTACCTCATAAAAATTTGAGTCGAATCTCTCTTGCCAAGCATAGTTTTCCTATTCTCTTAAATTCTCTCCCATGCCACTAAACCAACTCATGCCTAATCTCTCTCGTACCTAGTAAACTAACCAATGTTTCGTTAAAGTGGCTAACTTTCCACCCACAATACAAATTTCCAATTTAGGTTGGCTTACCTTTCTCTATGTTTTTGTTTCTTAATCTTCTAAGTTCTCTTATATACCTTATCTCTTTACATACTCATATAGGCTCCTATTCACCTAAATTACACACTAAGCCACCTTTAGAGGCAAACTCAATACCATTTTTTATTTATAAATGTTGGTACCTAGAAAAGGAATACACAAGATCACTTTATTACTAGCCTATCCGAGTATTGGGGTTGTGTATAGTGACCTAATCACATCACCCATCTACATCTTCAAAATAAAATTCTCAAGAAAGTTCTACATTCATGAGGAAGATGATGAGATTTTGGGGGTACTTTCTCTTGTTTGTAGTCTATGATAAAAATACCTCCCTACAAGTACACTATTTCACATTAAGAGCAAATGATAATGGTAAAAGAACTTACAATGACCTGCATAATTATTTTATTATATTTTTTTAATCATTAGATAGGTTTCTTTTATGACAACAAAATCTTACTATGATAAATGGGCCTTTTGAGAACTTCCTACGCTACACATGGTCATATATCAGCTTACAACTTTGGAAGTGTCCTCAAGGAGGAATGAACAACATTTATTCTGCCCCTCAATTCTCAACTTCTTGGAGCACCAAAAACAACCTTGATGTGATAGTACATGGGAACCAACCACTCAAGATCAATGCAATAATCAATAACTTAGTAGCAAATAAATCTACAAGCACACATACAAGATTGAGATTTTACATAGTTTGGTTGTTTTGCCAATGTCCATAAGGTGATCTTAGAATTATTTACCATATTAGAAAAGTGAAAGTTGTACAAAGTTTTCATTCTCAAGATTTCACAAACCAAGTCCTTAATCTTGTTACACCCAACTCATTTCTCTTGAACCATAAGAAAAGACAATCTTGTTTTCCCACTATAAAGAAACTATGTTTCTCAATAAGAAGAAATATCATTTTCTAACAATGAGGAAACCCCCATTTTCTTTTATCTTATGTATGAGATTAAAAAGATTTTTATATTTTCTTTTTTCTTCAATTCTTATGTGGCCCTCTTATGGACAAAGACCACCCATGTTCATCATTCTCTTAATTGAGGAAGGAAACTGACTACATCAGCATGAAAAAATCATCTTTGGCTGGAAACTTGCCAAAAACAATAATCTCTACATTGGCGTGTTTGCAATTAACTTGAAAATCTCTTGTTAAAGTCGGCTTCACTTGTATCTTTTCTTTTCTAGTAAAACACTTGTATCTTTTCATAAACATAGAATTTGTGATATGTGCACATCCCTTCACCTTGACACACATTCTAAAACCACCGTTGAAATAACCTTGTAGTTGTCCTCCTTCGTTAACTTTGTGCCACCTATGCTTAGAACACATCTCTAGCTCTAACCTAAATCAAATAGACTTATTTCTATTAAATCTATATAGGACTTGACTCCATATGAATCAATCATAATACAATCAATGCACATGTATAGTTTCCATAGTTGACTCACCTAATTAACTCTAGAAAGGGACCTCAACCTATTCTCTCCAATCATAAGAATTGTCTCATTATCATCTGTCACCTAAAACCTAAAAACCTGTAACACTTAATTCTATCCCAACTATGAGGAAGACTTTTTGAAGCTCTTGTTACTTTTATAAACCATAGTGGCAGCTCTCCATCAAAGTTAAAGGAATACTATTAATCGCTATATTCCTCCATTGAAGGATAAATACCATCACACTTTTCTTCCTTCATTAGAACTTAAAAACCATGTGTAATTTAACTAGCTCCAACTTTAGCTAAATATTAGATTCATTTGCATCTTTGGGATGTACACCACACCACCTAAAGTGAAAACCACCTCATCAAGAGGATTAATTTTTATTGTACCAACACCCATGGCATCGCAAGTGGGTCTTTCATCCAAGGAAACAACACTTTTCTCCTACTCTTGGAACATATCGATATATCATTTCTTAGAACATATATGAATAAGACACCCAAAATATAATATCCACTCATCATGAAAAGAAGTGATCATATCTTTGAAAATTATGAAAACTCCTACAATGTATTCTCTTTATTCCTCTACCACTACTATACTTGGCTATAACCTTTTGATGTGCATGAAATATGTTACTAAAAATACTTTCATATGTGCATTGTTAGTCTAACTTTTATGTTATTTTATGACTAATTATAATTTATTCATGTTTTGTAGGTAATGTGGGATTAACATGTTAATGAGTTTTATCCAAGGCTTAATCATAGACTCAAAATCAAGTGAGTTGAATCCAACTCAAAATTAAAAGACAATATTCAAGATTTGAATGAGCTTAATCAGTTAAGGAGAGTGGCCAATCAGATTTTCTAAATTGAGGAATAAGACCAGATTTAGTTGAAATTAAAAATGGATGATAAAACCACCTCTCATATTTTGTAAATTAGGAAATGGATGATCAAGCCACCTCTCACATCTTGCAAATTAGAAATTGATGATCAAATCACCTCTCACATCTTACATATTAGGAATGGATGATCAAACCACCATTCATATCTTGCATAATAGGAATGGATGACACCAATCCTTATAAAGTTTTGTTTCTTTATTTAGGTACCCTAAGATTTGTGATCTTTACTAGTTTTGTATATAAATACATGTACACAACAGTGAAGAGACGTTGAATGAAATCAAGAGAAATTATTCATCAATTCCTTTTTCTTCATGTTTTGTAATCCTTTGATATACAAAGCCTTCATGAGTGGCTAATTCCATTGTCTAAGGCCTAGATGAAACCCTATGGTTGTAAGAAAACCTTTGATCTCTAATATTTTCCATGATTATTGAGTTATAATACAAAGAATACTCTTTTTTCCTTTAAATTTTCTAGGTATATATGTTAAGTATGGTTTTAATCATGTTTTTTTCATGATTCAAGTTAAGTTTTGAATTATTTAGTTTGATATCATATTGCCAATTGTAGGGTTGCTTATTCTTTGTTATTTCTTGTAGATTTACATTGAATTATTTTATCCTATATTTTCAAAGCAAGGAAGAGCATGAGTTTAGTTTTCTAAAAGGTCTAGTTGAAGATTTTTCATAATGTTAGATTGGTTTCGAAGCATTATGAAGTATGTGGGAAAATTATAAAATGGATTAAGGTTTGTGAGTTCCATAAAGTGGATTCTAGGACTTCGAGTTTTCTTCTTTAAGTTTTTTTTTTTAAATTATTTCCTCATTTATGGTTTGCATGATTAATTAAATCAGTTTTAATTTAAGATAATCCCAAATCTTTTTGGCTAGACTAAGATTTGGTAAAACGAATTAGAATAAGTTTTCTCATTTGAGATTATTCATTCAAGTCTCTGTGGGTTCGACCTCCACTTCCAAACATATACTATTGAATAAATTAATGCACTTGCGAGTATAATTAAATCAACAACAAGTTTTTGGCACCATAGCTGGAGACATTTTTTTGCTTAAGATCAAGGGAGACGGTTCTAATTTGAATTTAAAGGGTATGAAATAAAATGTAATGAGGAAATGATGTGTAAGCTCAAGAGGAACTTATATGGGTTGAAGCAAGCCTCAAGGCAATGATACCTAAAGTTTGTCAGGTTCATGTCCAAGAATGGGTATAGAAGATGCTTTGCAAACCATTATTGCTATCGCAAAACATTTGATGACGAGTACATTATATGGGCACGACATAAGAACTCCAGAAATAAGGTGGACCGGTCCACTTTTTTGGTGGATCGGTCTGGGCAGCTTGAATTGATCCGACATTTTTGGTGAACTGGTCTGGTGGTGTTTTTTTTGTGCAAATTGTTTTAGAAGGTCTATGAAAGAGAGGGGTTACTCTTAAGCTCAACCTCTAGGACGTATATAAGGCTTCTATTGTTGTCTAGGGTCAGTAAGAGAGAAAGAAAGTGATAAAACTTATAGTTTGTGAGATATTGAGAGAGAAATCTTGTATCCTTCCAAGAATAGTGTAGCTTTCTCAATAGCTTCATGGTTTTTCCCCAACTTAAGTTTTTCCCATAAATCCTGTATTTTGTGGTGTGCTTGTGCTTGTGGTTTGATTTGTTTTGTTCTTTGATTGTTATTGCTTTCATCTTGTTTGGTTTGATTGGTAGGCTTTTGGTTTTAAACTCCAACATATGTACCATCGATACTTGTGACATTTAAACACAATAAAGAATTCTAATGATTTAGGCACTTTCAACACCTAATTTTGGCTCAAGATCTAGAGGTTCTTTGAATAGGAAGCACTAACCCTCTAGAATGGACCTTAGACATCCTAGGAAACCAAGGTGGTTAGATGACCTCCCATTTTTAGGCTATTCTCGTTCCTTCCTTATTTGGCACTCTAGATGCTCGATTTTTCCCTAAGATCTTTGTTGGACCCACTTTCTTCATCTTCTTATCCTTCTTCTTAATCTCATAGTTTTCTGAATGGTCTTCCCAAGTTTGGTCACATCAAAGGTGGATTGTTGAATTTCATTGTACAAGCATCGGATGACCAATAATGTATCAAGAATGCATCCGGAATGTCCCAGAACCTTGAAATAGAGTGTTTGATCATCAAAATCCATTGTATCAAGCTTTAACGAATCTTAACCCTTGATTTAAAATCTTTCAAAATCTAATTAAAATACACATTGGATGATCAATTAGACACCATAGATGGATTTAGCATGCCTTAAAAGCTTAGGGTATCGGACACGACCTTCATAGTCCATTCCTATCCATTTCATCGTACCATGTCAAATCTTGACCATTCAATCTAGTACTTTAAGATCCCATCTAAAGAATTGGACCCCACCATGATGATTAGTGCCATTGATTTAGTTAGAGTAGACAATTTCTCAAAATTTTCATATTTGGATAACAAGATTCCATATGGGTACACCATATTATAATGCATTGTGACACATCAAATCAAAATCTTACTTTCATTGACATGTGTTGCCACTTCTTGAATCCTCCCTCATTTTTTTGTGTGAGCACAACTTGTCAAATCCCTTTGGCCTAATCAAAATCTTATGACTAAGCACCCCTTTAGCTTAACTTAAAACGTATATCCAAACACCCCTTAAGTCTAGCCTAAAACCTATAGACAAACACCTCATGTTTTAACTTAAATGCAAATATATACACAAACATCTTAGGTTGGTAAGTCACATATTTGACATGAGTTCAACACACCTAAATTCACATCACATTACTCTTTTTGGTCCATGCTACATACTGTACATGTGTCAAGAAAACTTAGGCACACTCCCATTTCACTTTTAGATTCTTAATAACTCATCATTCCATTTTTAATTGACATGTCATTGCCACTTAGGCAAAGATGATGCTAATTTTGGCTCATCAACTCTCCCTTCCTAAAACCACATAGCCACCTCATTCCAATCCTCCAATAATTTCCCTTTTGGTCACAACACATTCCCCCATTCACTGTCATTTCTTTAGATGAAAGCCCACATGTGTCAAACACACTTAGGTACACTCCCATTCCAATTTTTGATTTCTAATTACTCATTCTTCCATGTTTAATTGACATGTCATTGCCACTTAGGCTAAGATCATGCCAATTTTGGATCACCATCTCTCCCTTTCTAAAACTACCTACCCACCTCATTCCAATCCTCCAATCATTCCCCTTTTGGTCTAACACACTCCCCCGTTCACTCCCCTTTCTTTAAATGAAAACCCACTAAAATCCTATAAATAACAGACCACCCCTCTTTCTATTGACAGGAAAAATCCCCCCAAAAAATTCCCAAAAAGCTCTCTCTCTTTATCTCTGCAAAAGTGGAAGATCCGCCAAACGATCCCTCTCTCATAGTTTTAGCTTAAAGAGAAAAGCTCCCAAGGATGTGCTGCCAAATTTCAAAGAAGAATCCCACCTCACAATGTTCTTACATACAATATGTGTGTAATCTCCAATCTCTTTTTTTTACTATTTTTTTATTAATTTAATTGTTAATTTTCTTTTTGTAAAATGCTATATTGGTTATAATGGTTATTAGTTTCAAGTTTATGTGATTGACTTTATTTATTTATTTTTTCATTGATGTTTGTTATATGATCTCATTTTTATATTTGTTTTCCTTTTATGTTGCATTTTTTATTGGTTCATTTTTTTTTTTTATCTATTATACTTCAATCCTTTCAATCCCCTAAAATACTATTCATTGAATTTATAGAATGGTACACCCATATTCCACTGGGCTCAAATTATGTGAAAACGAATCTTGTGAGAACTATGCAAACGACACCAATGGAGCTGACGCATTAGTATAGAAAAGTGATTTACACTTTTTGGGGGGCACTTATCACTTTCCGACATTGATGTGTTTGCACCTTGGTGCCATTTGCATAGTTCTCACGAGATTCGTTTTCACCTAATTTTTTCACTATTCCACTAATGTATTGACTCCCTCGACTATTATCATCAAAATCTTTTTCTTATATTTCACTCTCCTTTGCAACATTTTTTCCATGTAATTTACACCAATTTCATGAGTTGCATCATACTATGTATACAATAGGCCCAATGTGTACCTCTTATTGTCTCCTCATTTTTATAGTTCATTTATCTTTTCATTATACCATATGCTAGCTTTTCCTTTTGGATGTATGATTACCATCAAATGCATTATTTATTTATTTAATTTTCTTTTAAACCATTTTCGTTAAGATAGGTTTAATTTTTTTTAATTGTATATTTAATTAATGAATGTTTGAACTCCTTTTCTTCCTTGAAAGTACCCTAATTTATTTATTTTGTATTTTTTAAAATAAAAGTACTTATTTTTTGTTTTTTCTTTTGTTTCATAGAGTTATGTGACAGTTTAAACATGTTATTTTAGAGATGTTATACTATAAGAATGACAATGTTAATGGATCTTGCTGAAAAATTGTGCTTATCTTTGCTAGAGCATGGTATTATTGAGTTTAGAAGGACATTATAACCTTTCTCTTGATTAGAACCCAACTTTGAGTCAATAAGAGTTCTTTTGGAAAGAATATATTCGGAATTAGTTGATAATGCTGTTGTAAAAAAATGCTTGGAATAAATAATTAATGCAGTTTAATGACTTAGTCCTACAAGCTTAAAGATTTACTCGTAGCAGTGATTTGTGTCATTGTTGTGTGGTCTTGCAATTTTTAAGTGGTGTACATTTGTGTATTGTGTCTACACTAATCTAACTCCTCAGGATTCATGGCATTGATAGAAGTTTAAGTTATGCTCTCTACCCATTGTATTTACTTTTTATTAGATAGCAGGTTAAGTAGATGTTGTTTTATAAAATGAACTTAAATAACATGTTTTACTTATACTTAAGCCATACACATGCTCTAATTAGTTAGGATAAATCACCTGCACATGTGTGACACATTTTTAAAAAATAAAACACACACATGCACATACCATATATAAAAATCTGACCCTAAGTTTGAACCGGGTTAAGTAGTTAACTGCATATGCGGATGGACCAGGGTGCCTAACACTTTCTCTTGTCCATAACCAAACCTCTAACTCAGAATTCTAAGTTGATTAGTTTATGAGAAGTTTGATATTTTCAAAATTAATTTTAAAATAAAAATAATTTATTTCTAAAAATAAATGTCCAGTCACATCTTAAAAAGGACTGGTGACGACTCATTGTCATCGTGGGTTAGACTCATGATGAGTGGACCCCTTTTCTAAGAGGCCCACTCATCGTGCTAAAACCGAGGCCCACAGGCACCCTAAAATAATCAACATCTGTTGATTGGTTGCACGCCAAAATAAAACTAAAGAAAAGTGACAAAATTTGAATTTTTCACTTTTCTAAAAATCAATTAAAATCCTAAACAAAATAAAATTACAACAATTATTAATTTTAACAAAATAAAAATTTGAACTTAAAATAATCAAAGTATGCATGAATCTTGAATATTGGTTGCTTTGCATCAGCATCAGCACATTAGAGTTATAAATGGGCTAGGCTGACAAGTATTATGTGGTAGAAAAGTTTGACCTTTGCACTAGTTTATAGGTAGGTAAAACTGAGAAGATAAATGAAAAGCACTCAGTTTCTATATACGATTGGGCTCAAAACATGGCATGGGAAAAAACTTTTCTGAATAGAAAAGGTTCATGCATGGTTCGGCCCAATATTTAGATTATGGGTATAGGGCTCACATAAATCTTTGACTGGACCACAAACTTGCTGAGTGGATGGAATAATGTCCCGAAAAAGTCAAGGTAACCGCTAACAGAATATTTTTGGTAATTGAGTCTGGGTTGGTATATTCAAACCCAATTATTCAGATTGGGCACTTATCAATCTTAAAATTGGGGTTAACCTGACATATGAATTATGATCGAGCATTTCTTCACTAGGATAGGGCAAACCTGTCCGACTCAACCTTATCAATTAATAAACAGGTTAGATTTTGAGTTGGCATTTGTTCTCCGAGTTAGAAGGCCAACCCAACTTGACCTTTGGATTGCCTCCCTTCTACATATGAGCAATATTAATCCACACTTGCGGACAAGTTTAACACTAATAATTTCCAGAGACATTTAAAAGTTTAAGAGGTTATTGGCACCCCTAAAAATCCTCACCACACCCCTCCCTTTTCTTATTCAGAATTTTATCCCTCCCCAAAACCCCCCTCCCCAAATTACCCCTCCTCCCTCCTTCCCCAATGTCTCTCCCTCCCTCTCTTCTGTGTTCTTTCTCTCTTTCCCTCTCTCTCTCTCTCTCCTCTCCCTCTCCCTCCCTCTTTCTTTAATTTCCTCTCTCTCCTTTTCTCTTCTTCTTTCTCTATTTTCTTTTCAGGTGTTCGGAGGTTCCGGTCCAGGCAGGCCCCCCTTACATGGACGTGAAGGTCTGAACAGGTGGGCACCTGCACGGACGTGGAGGTCCGAACAGGCGGGCACCCGTTTGGGCACCTGCTCATTCGGATCTCCACGTTCGTGTAGGTGTCCGCTATTTGGACCTCCATGTCCGTGCATGGGTGCACTTGCCCGAATCTGCACCTTCGAATGCTAAAAGAAAAAAACAGAGGAAGGTAGAAGAGGAGAGAGAGAGAGAGAGGAAGAGGAAGAGAGAGGGAGAGGGAGGGAGAGGAAGAGAGAGGGAGGGAGGGAGGGAGAGGAGAGGAGAGAGAGAGGGACGGAGAGGAGAGGGAGGGAGAGATGTGGGGGAAGGAGGGAGGAGGTGCAATTTGGGGAGGGGCAAAATTTTGAATAAAAAGGGGGGGGTGTGGTGAGGATTTTTAGGGGTGCCAATAGCCTCACCCCCTCTCTTTTATTAGAGTTAATCGAATTGTCAATGTTGCAAAGGTAGGAATACTTGAATTACACGTGGTGTGTGCATGCACGCGTGCCAAGTAAAACTGACAACCTCGATAGGTCCCACCTAAACGATATGATTTCAACCGTTTGATCTGTTATTTATCTCATTGAATTATATATATATATATATATATATATATATATATATATATATATAGAGAGAGAGAGAGAGAGAGAGAGAGAGAGAGAGAGAGAGAGAGAGAGAGAGAGACTCGTCTGATTGGATTTTCCATGCATGTACTGGTGGGTCCCTGCAACGGATCCAAATCCAAGGGCTTCAAAGGATGGCCTCACATGAGGACCGTCCCGATCATGGAACCACACATTCCATGCATCCATATATAGGCAGAAGAAGATCCTTTTAATCCACAGAAAAAAGGGAAATGATGAATCATCAGCTGGGAACAAGATGAAAGCGTGCATCTCAATTCTCAATCAATTAAGTAAAACTTAATCTGAAACCTTCCAAAGTCGTTCCCAGTTCCCACATGCCCAAGCTCAAGCTATGGCGGCTGCGTCTCCAACTGTTTTTCATTATTACCAAAAAATTATGTTAACAATGCTAATTTATTGAAATTATTTCAGCCACTCTTATCAATATCAAATGCGGAAATCCCAATAAGAGCTCATAGATAGCTGTTCCCAAAGCCTTGCTTAGGGAACAATCAAATTAATATCCTAATTTTTATTTTTTTTAAATTTTCTCGGGATCGTTTATTGCTTTAAATACTTCAAATTAAACTAATTAAAAAATCAATTAATTTCTTCTTAGTCTTATTCCTATGACTTGATTTCTACGATAGCTTTAGCCTAAACCGCCGGCGGCGTCACCGGCGTCAACTTTTGACACACTACATACTCTGTTGACACACATAAGATATATAGGTTTATCACATCCCCTTACGTAGAAATTATTAATTTTCAAAGTTTGAGCTGGTTCACGGGGAGAGAAATTAAGGGAGAGAGTTTTTTTTTGGGTAAGTAGAACGGGGCCGGAGATTGTGGTTTTGTTTTAGAACAGACGGTCGACCGGAAAATGGCATCGTCGTCGTCGAATGGTGGAGTTCCGCCGGGGTTCCGATTCCATCCGACGGATGAGGAGCTCCTCCATTACTACCTGAAAAAGAAGATTTCTTTTCAGAAGTTTGATTTGGAGGTAATTAGGGAGGTGGATCTAAATAAGATGGAGCCATGGGACTTGCAAGGTAAAGTGAATTTTGCTTGTGAAAGAAAGTATATATGGGTGTTAATTAAGCCCACCTCTTGCTGTGGCGATTAAAAACCAAAAAAACTTGTAATTCAATTCTGATTTGCCCACAAATGAAAAATTAAGAGTTATTTGCATGTTCTTAATTTGTAGATGTCATAAGATAATGGGGATGCTTCCCTTAATTTGTGCTTGTGTGTTTTAAATTGGCTGTGAAGTCAAATGGGTCGAGTTCTACTGCTTGCGTTGGCTGTCAAGTTAGAGCGTACTCGTTGCACCGCTAAGCTTGTGACCCATTCACTAAAATTTAAATCAATTTGCTGTGTAACTTTAGTTTTCTATAGATGTTAACGACATACAAGGGATGCTTGAGTGCTTCTACATGTTTTGGTTACAGTAACATCTCAAATTATATAGTTGAAAGGAACTCTGGGATTTTGTTTGAAAATCAAGCCTCTCTCTCTCTCTCTCTCTCTCTCTCTCTCTCTCTCTGGGGGAATTGTTATGTAATTCTTCTTCTAACAAAATTTGTTTTTAATGGAGAAAATTGACGAATAATGACCAAAGTAATTTTCATTTTTTTTTTTTCCTTCAAAAAGATTAGGCAAATTGATCAACAATACTCAATTTATATAGCCTTTTCTTTCCATGAAATTCTGGGAGTATCAAGTTTCATCTCTTCTTTACTTTTTGTTTTTTGTTTTTACATTATCAGCCATCAGTTTTATAGGTTGTGAGCAATTATTAATATATACTTATATTTTATTTACAGATGAAATATCACTAATGAAATTAATTACATTAATCCTGAAAAAACTAACAATGACATAATATATGATGCTAGCTTACTAAAAACAATCATTTTAAAACTTTAACAGATATACCTCATAATTAATAGAACATTCTCATAGAAAAATATTAGTCCTAAATACGAATATTAATTTCAATACCTTAAAATTTATATTCTCAAAGATGCTTATAACTTTTCTCGTTTCAATAAGAATTTTGTTTAGTCGTAAAATTTTCTTTATGAAAGTAGGAAAAATCATACTACTATCGGATAAAAAGCAAAAGCTGCTTGCTTAATAAACATTAATGTTACGTAACAAGAATGTGTAACATGTGAATGTATGTGAAGATCTGATAACAAATTTGTCCTTAGGTGATCGATCTGTTTCCCTTCAAGAAGGTATTAATTATAATAGAACAGCGGTTCAACTAATAATGATGCTTATATATCCTAAACACTTGATTAAACTACTAGCACTTGATATTTTGAAGGGTCTTTATTATATTTAATGAACAGATTCATCAACCCCGCATTTGGTTGTCGCTTAATTGGAATGAAACTATTTGTTTTGGTTTGCTATAGTACCTGAATGCGTATGAGCCCAAATGAAAAATGTTTGATTTCCATTCATCATCAAAATATGAATGACAACGTAAACCATTTCATTATATATATATATATATATAAACCCTAAGATGACTGTATTTCTAATTTTAGTTATCAAATCAATATGAATGTAAATGAGTTAGTTTTCAACCATCACCTTATGACTTCAAATGCCTTCGGAGTTTAAAATGTAGCAATCAAACACGGCCCAAGAAGTAAAGCAAATTATGGAACTGTTTGATCAGTTGGGAACCACCCTTTCATGATTGGGCAGTTAAAATTTGATCATCCACGATAATATAGGAGCAACATCTAACAGTTATGCCTGATCAATATTTTAAAGTGAAATCTTGGATAAAAAGAGGTTGTTATGTGCCTGAATTTGTTTCTTGGTTCTCCTCCATAGAGAGGTGCAGGATAGGGTCAACACCACAGAATGAGTGGTACTTCTTCAGTCACAAAGACAGGAAGTACCCAACAGGGTCAAGGACGAATAGAGCCACGAATGCAGGGTTTTGGAAGGCTACCGGGAGGGACAAATGCATCAGGAACAGCTTCAAGAAAATTGGGATGAGGAAAACCCTGGTCTTCTACAGAGGGAGAGCCCCCCATGGCCACAAGACTGATTGGATCATGCATGAATACCGGCTAGAAGACAGCGAAGACGTTCAGGGCAACCCCACTGTAAGACCAATTAAAGCGCTCTCTCTCTCTCTCTCTCTCTCTCTGTTAGCTTTGTACACAGTAACATTGATTTTTTTTATTTTTGGGGTGTGTAATGTAATACTGTAGGAGGATGGGTGGGTTATTTGCCGTGTGTTTAAGAAGAAGAATTTATTCAAGGTTGGAAGCGAAGGAGTAGGAGGCACCAACATGGGCTCAGATCACCAACACAACAATGTATTAATGATCAACAACCAACCTGGGTCGACCCTCATCAGTCTCAGGGACACCGACGAGTACCTACGTCGACATCACAATCACTGTACCCAACAACTCGCCCTCCACTATTCCCACAATAATATTCCCACCCCTCCGTTCTCATCGTCCAGCTTGCAACCCCATACCCTTCTCCAAAACCACAAGCCCATCGGTTACGACTTCTCCACTTTCCCTCCGGACGCCCCTGCAGTCATGAACCTCTTGTCTAACCACAGCAGGGACTGTGACAGTGGAAGCAACACTCTCGCCCGACAAGTACATTATCAAGCTCAAGCCTGTGAAGCAGGGCTGGAGGTTGGCACATGTGAACCTACTGATCAACACATGGTGGGAGGAAGAGAGGAGGGCGGCTTGAATGACTGGGCCATGCTCGACCGGCTAGTAACTTCTCATCTTGGTCAGGAGGATTCCTCCAAAGCGGAGAGGTTTGGGGATGCAAATGCTTCCTCGGTACACCACATAAATCATCTTTCACTCCGTGAAGAGATGGATTTCTGGGCCTACGGGAAGTAGCCATGTATTATCGGTTTAAACTAAATCAATGGATTAGAGCTCAATGTACGTACTAATCCAAAACTATCTCTAAATTCATCAAAATCGCTGTATCTTCTATTTATTATAAAGTAATTAATGAACTATTTGTTGTTATTGTTATTGGTTTTTTTTTTGGGGGGTAAAAACAAACTATTTGTTGGTGTTGGAAGAAATAAACCATGTTTTGAGGGTTGTTGGAATTAATTTATCATAATTTCTATATAACATTGATATAGCTAGATTTACATGACATAAATATTTTTTTGTGAGTTGTTGGAATTAATTGTACGTAGTTCCATTAATCCCTGTGCTCTTAGTCTTTAAAATCAACTATACAAACTAATTAATCAAAATTAGTAAACCAAGTAAATTGAGTCGAGAAGGTGTCATTATTATGTTTCTTGAAGATAGCCAAGGCCACCCAATTGATTGTACAAGGGAGCATGTCAAGTTTTCTTTGAGATACTATCAAGCTCAGATTCAACTCCCTGTCTCTTTATGAGTTTACACTATCCGACGAAGACATACGAAACCTCAATAAACTTATTACCCAATAAAGTCGGGTAAGAAAAAATATACATCAGATCTTGACAGAGTCTACTCCCTTGTCAAGTTGATTAACAAATATGAAAACTAAGTTAAGATAACGTTTGCACCTTCAAATCTAAGTCTTGCTTCTCTAAAAGAACTCACTGATTTTAGGTGGTTATGAGCCCAAAGATATAAGCTAAATCCCTCGATAGGGTAGCCTATCATAGGGCATCAAATGGATTCTAAGATGATCCAAAAATACAAGAGAAAGAGGGAGAAAATGTGGTTTTCAATGTCTATTTCCCCTTCTGCTCCACTCTCGGGTTCCTCTTTAATTTGTTTTCTCAGGTTTTTTTTTTTTCGACTAATGGGTTCCAAACCCATTCTCCTTCTTATATAGGTGATAATGAGTTCAAGTCCCCTTCTCACTAACTCCTAAAATGTCCACATTTGGTGGACGGTTATCAAACCAGTCTTCTGCGAATAGTAGGCTCCCAGGTGGGTTGGTGGGCTTAAATCTCGAACTTAGTTACCATCCTTAGTCGCAGAAATTCTGTTATTAGGCCCATTCATGAATTTGGGCTTTGACAATCCCAATTCACAGAATCTTATTTGGTAGTAAATCTGTGGCCTAGTCGTAGAATCAGGTCATTCACAGAACTCAATAGAAGCAAGTCTTGTGCTGTACAGAATCTGACCTATTGTCACTAATCATGGAACTGGGTTAGTCACAGCTTTGGCCTAGTCACAAGACTCAGGTTAGTCACAAATCTTGATCATCAGCGACTGACCATTTCACTAATGGTCCGATCTAATTGCAACTAACCGTAATTCTATTAGAACATATCTTGATCATTGAAAAAGAATTTTGCGACTCTAATGCGACTCCGTGATGATGTGTACGTGTAAAGTGCAAAGTATGTCTCAAGCACCTTTGCGCCGATGCCCCAAGTCCGAGTTAGTGCCCATGCATGTTGTAGAGACTGGAAAAAATCACACAACTTCTCTACTACGATCATGGAGCATCACGATCAAGTACGCTCATGGTACATACACCTCGATGAAACTTTCACCATGATGATTTGTGCATCGAGATGGATGTTGAACCGCGATGATATGTGCATCGCAATGGATGCTACACTATGACCCATGGAGGGTAAAAACCCAAATACTCTATATTTTATGGAACACACATCAAGAATTGCGATCAAAGTGATATTAGACTCCTAAATGGTCTAGAAAGCTAATGAAGGAGTCCCATGTTAATGTAAGGTGTTGTAAATTCTATGAACTGTAAAATACAGAGCAATGTTTAGATTAGGACATGTGTGGAGTCACGTTATACTCTAAGAGGATCGTGGTCTCAAGCTGCATGAAGAACAACTTTAAGACTTTAAGAAGACATCATGAAAAGTTAGCTGGAAGCATACAAGGCATTCCAAAGCATTCACAATCAATTTCAAGATCAAAAAGGTAAAACAGGTAAAGTATGTGAATTGAAGGTCCAAGGAAAGGGTTCAAAGACCTATAAACCTTCTCAGACCAAGGAGGAACGATCCCAAAGTCATTAAAGCCCTCAAAGTATAAATTTGGGGCATTACAGGACAGTAGGATCGATCCAAACCTCTTGGTTTGATCCAAATAATTTGGATCTATCTAAAATAAATTGGATCAATCCAGGATAGAACAAAAGACTCTCGGGTGCCTTTGACTGGGATTTCTACACTTTTGGATCGATACAGGATCAATCCAAAATGACGGAACACTCCAGAAACAAGTGTAACGGTTAGAAAATCTTGTAAAAATAGAAAATAATGAATGAGAATAAAAAATAATCGTTAGAGATGATTTCCATCCAATGGACAACAAGGTTCTAAGCCCATTATAAATTATGATGAGCGTCGAAAAGCAAAGTAACCCTTTCAAATATTTTTGAAGAAATACTTTGCTCTAATTTTCTCCAAAATTCTGAGAGAGATTCCTGTCTTCATTAAAGTGATCATAACTTCCTAGACTAAGATAAGAGAGAGGTCGATTCAAAGCCACCTCTTTGCTCCTACTAAGGAATATCTTTAAGAGGTGACGCCAAGAGTTATTTCATCAAAAACTCAACCGAGATTCAAAAGTTACATCTTGCTCAAGAAGGAGCGATCCCACACTGTTTATAGAAACGTCAACCTTCAAGAGGTATGTTATGCTAGTTTAATTTAATATTCACTTGTGATTACTCTCGCCGGAGACACTAGTAGTGTAGACCTAAGCACCTCATCGCAGGTGTAGACCATTCCTGCCGGAGACACCGGGAATTGACCCAACACTATCACCGGAGACACCAATAATGTAGACTTGACACTTTTGCTGGATACACCAGAAGCGTAGACTACACTTGCCAGAGACACAGAGTGTAGTAGATAGGCCTTATTTAATTTTAGCCTTAATTGTACTTGTTTAATCTTAATAAAATTATTTAACTTGGTTGTGAGCTTTTGAAAGTAGACGTAGGTCTTGTGCTGAACCACTATAAATATATCGTGTTGTGTGCTTGATGTTTGTCTTGAGTTATTGCATTTATATTATCACACTAATTGTTAGCTTATCCATTGTAATTGTGCACATAACACTTGGAACTAAAAAGATTTAAACAATTAAGAGTAGGGAATCTATCAACCTTGTTCCTGCTCTGCTATAGGTAACACTATAGTGTATGATGAAACCTCGTGGTCTATGATTGATTCATAGATATCTAATTTACTTATCAAAAATTTTCACCGAAATTAAACAAGATTAAGTAAATTACTAAAAAGAATTAAAAATTGAATTATCCTATTCACCCCCTCTAGGATCTTTACTAGACTTTTAATTGGTATCAAAACAAGGCTTCTCACAAACTGTTTAATTATCAGAGTGGAAAGATCAAAGAATTCCATGAGTAGAAAACACTAGATGGCTAACCTAAAAGAAGCTTACTCAACCACAAAACCCCCATTCTTCAATGGGAGTAACTATCCATATTGAAAAATAAGGATGAGTACATTCTTTCAGGCCATGGACTGTGTGGATGTCTATCTAACAAGGTTGGACAAGATTGACAACATCGGAAGAACAGTGGGATGAAACTGTAAAGAAAGCCCACATTACAAACTATAGGGCATTGAATGCCATCTTTTGTGCAGTTAGCGAAAATGAGTTCAGGCGGATACGCTCACTCAATTCGGCTAAGGAAGCATGGGACATACTAGAAGTAACCCATGAAGGCACCAGTACGATTAAAAAGTTAAAACTTCAAATGCTTACCACGAAGTTTGAAGAACTTAGAATGAAAGAAGATGAACAGTTCATTGACTTCTATACTAAGCTTCAAGACTTTGTCAACTCCAGAGCAGGACTAGGAGACCCATTGAAATCCGATGTGATTGTAAGGAAGATCTTTAGATCACTCCCAAAAATATTTAGACCCAAAGTGACTGCTATAGAAGAGAGCAAAGATATTGATACCTTAATAATAGAAGAACTTGTTGGGTTACTCTAGACCTTTGAGATGACCTTCAAACCAAATATCAAGAAGAAGGGAGTTACACTCAAAGCTGAAGAGTTGTTAAGTTCGAAAGAGAATTCCGATGATGAGATGGCCTTCATCACAAGAGGGTTTAGGAAATTTTATAAAAAGAATGCAAAAAATCTTAGGAGAAAATTTTCCTCTAAAAACCCCAAGAATTCAAGGAGAAAAGAAATCTCCGAGGATAAAGTCGTTTGCTATGAATGCAAAGGATATGGTTACTTTGCTTCTGAGTGTACCAACAATAAATCAAAATTTAAGGGCAAACACAAGAAGGCAGTGGCTACCACGTGGGATGACAACACTGATGATTCAGATAAAGAATAATTTAGCTCTAATGAAGATTCATCAAAATGAGTAGTTGTATTTGTTGCTTTCACTCAAAATGACTCCAACAACGAAAGTGAAAGTGAATGTGAGAATGATGAGAGTGAACTAAGGGGCATTTAACAAACTCTTTGAGGAAAGCTTCACTTTGGAAAAACTAGTAGATCAACTTAGAAGTGAAAATAAATAACTCTTAATTCAATTGAGCAACACTAGTAGTAAGTATATTGATGATGTAGAGTTACTTGAAACCAACTCCAGAATTCTAGATGAGAACCACAAACTCAATGAGACTATCAAACAACTGGAGTCTACCTCCAAAGAATCCTCACTAGAACTTGAAAAAAGAAAGGAGTCTAGATTTCTTGAATTAGAAGAAAATGTCAAAAGTTTAGAATTAAATGTAAAAGAGGTTTATAAGTATATAAGTGACCTTGAAAACCAAGTTGACTCTCTAAATGAAATAAATACATAGCTAAATGTGACTTACCCCAAATTGACTCAAGAAACTATAGATCATCTTAAACTAATTGAAAAACTAGATGATGATAAAAGGAAATCAATTTTTATGCTTACCCTAGGAAACCCTAGACTTGAAAAAATGCTCACAATGGGTAAGAAT
>JAOXJP010000012.1:1125131-1152958 GCA_025762735.1 Platanus orientalis | reverse complement strand
ACCCAAAACTCATATTGTACTCAGTCTACTTTTATTACCAATCATCTTGTAAATTTTCGTCATCATCAATAAAAATATGTGTTTAATTCAATGGCATTTTGTCAATGGCTTATGTTCGTTTTCATCATATGGAATTGGCTTTATAACTACTTACATTACATGATTGGAAATACTCTCATGGTAAGTTCATCTTAGATCTTATGGACATCGGGGTCCAGCAGGTTCGGACTCCCCCGCTTGTCCGTGGTTTCCGAGCCACATTTCGGCTCAATGTCGGATGCGTGCAGGTTGCTAACCCTTGGGTTAGGCTTTTCTGGGAGTCACCACCAACTTGGGGTTAACCAATGGAGTTGGACATCGGTTCTCCTCTTCAAGGGAAGATGAGAAGTCTAGAGCCGTAGGTCTAGGGGTTTAACTCCTAAAACTGGTTTGAGTCTTTGAGATTAAAGATGGGTTCTTTAGTTGCATTTGAGGAAGGTGTTAAGCACCCTAAATACCCGCCCTTTTAGGGAGGCTTCTCTCATTCATACATATTTTGAATTATGTTAAAGTTCATGCTTGTGAAATGTGGAAGATGCTGGTTTCTGCAATTTTCTCAGGCTTAATGCCTGAATTTACTTCCAATGCCAGGATTTTCAACACTTGAATTTCATCCAGGGAAAATTCAGGTGTTGGTTTTTGGAAAATTCAAAAACTATTTTTTATGTTAAACCATTTAACTAATAGGAGAACCCTCATGGTTGTGACTTTTAGAGAGATGATGGACCCCTCCAAAGTGCCTATTGACTGATCTTTAGGGTTGGAATTAACCCTGACACAAAGAGAAGAAAGAAAAAGATTGTGTTTTTTTGTGTCTTAGGCTTAATGCTTGAATTTCAACCTAACGCCTGGTTATTAAACGCTTGAATTTAATTCAGGGTGAAATTTAGGCATTGAGAGCTGATTAGATCAACACTTTATCATGGTTTATTAAAGTATTTTTATGGGTCCTAGTGCTATGGGACCCTTGGATTGGGTCAAAGGATGTTCTCTAAGGTTGCACTGTGAAACCCTAGGGGTTATAGTCTTTACACATGTGGTGATATGCCCCCCCAAAAGAGGTCACTCTGGTCATTTAACATAGGCTTAACACTTGACTTTTAGTCTGACGTTTAAATATTCAATGCCTGAATTAAATTCAGAGGAAATTCAAGCGTTGGGTGTTGGGATCAGCAATCGGCCTTGGGTTTTGGGCCACACTAGTGGGGCCCAAAAGGGTGGGTTTCTCCTGGATCTTTGAGCTAGCCCTAGGTCATATACATACTTAAACCAATTTTAAAAATATGATTTTTAACACAGGCTTAATGCTTGAAATCCACTCCAACGCCTGGATTTCTTTGCTCAATGCCTAAAATTAAATTCAGGTCTTGGGAGAGGAATTAGGGCCCACAAAAGTGCCTAAGCATCGAATTGGACTTCAAAGGGTTATGATAGCCTGAGGACAGGTTTGGGGAAAATTAGGCCTCCCTAGGGTGGATCCCATACCTTAACACTTGATTTTACCCTTGAAGTCTGTTTGTCCACTGCCTGAATTTTATGAAATAAAATTCAGGCATTAGTTACTAGGAGCAAATCCAACAGCTGGATTTCTTGGGTTTTGGACCCCTTAGGGTTTTTGAAAAATTCTAAAATTATGCACGAAGGTAGGAAATTGATAGGGGAATAACATATATAAAATTTATTTTAAGATCATTTCTACAAAATTCAAACAAAAATCAACAATGAATCAGCTGAACTAGGTCATATAGGTTCCATATTTTTGGGTCCGTTTAAGGGCCCATCTAGAGGCCTTCCCCAATTTGAAAAATTATCAAATTAAATGACAGTTAGGCATACATATGGAGAACAACATACTAAAATTTGGGCTTATTTTGAGCTGTACAAAAATCAATAAAAAATTCTACACTAGACAGGGGTAAAAAATCAACACAAATGGAGGCTATTGAGCCTCCACCATGTAGCCCGAATTGAAGCAATTAACATGCATGATTTGAGAAGCATAACACCATGTGTAAGAGGCATATGCAGTGTAAGAAATTAACCTAAGACTAGTTTAGGGCTTACTTGGGTTAGGGGGTGCTTAGGGTTAGGGTTTTCCAACTTCTCTCTTTCATCATCTTCTTCTTCTGTTCTCTTTCTTTTTTCTTTTTCTCAATTGCCTACCCTTGACTACATGAAATTGGGGCTATTTATAACCTCAATTTTGTGTAATGGAGGGTGGGGATTGAATCTCCAAATATCTAGGTGGAGGGCCAATATTTTACTTGTGTTATTTTGAGATGTATGGCTAGGATTAAACCTAAGATGGATGGATGAGATTAGTTTGTGCTAATTGGCATGGATAATTGACATCTACAAGGGGATGAGTCAGATTATTTGTGCTAATTGAATGGAGGGTGAATATGGGGATGTGCTAAGTCCACTTGGATTGATGACATTGATGATGGTTGGGCTTAGATGTCTTTTAGGGTGTTGTGGTTGGTTGCAAACATCAAAGGGCATCATCAAGATGCCCATTGGAGGAAGGCAAATGATTCAATAGGGATTTGAAATTCAGAGCATAGATCTAATGGTGGGTGATGGGGGTGCACCTAAAAAGATTCCAATCCAAAGGGTGTTAAGTTTAGCCTTAAGGTGTGAATGCATTAAATGCCATTAATGAACCTAAACCCTAAAGTTTTGGTTCATTAATTGCAATGATTATTTTTTGAGGATTTTGACCTCTTACTGTGAAATCCAACCCAGGGAGCTACCAGGCTTTGAAAGTTGTAAACTCAATGTCTGGTTTTGATGTTGTAGACATTCTGGTCATAGCGGACCAGTCAAAACCAAATTACGATAAGGGTAAGGGGTGAAATTATATTTTTACTAACCTGAAACACTCTCAAATGAATTTTGGAAGGGAAAGATGGTAAAATTGATTATGGAAATCTTCAGATGGAGGATGGTCTTTGGTCCAGGTGAGCCATAGCCTTTGACTATGCTGAATTACTATGCCCAAGCAGGAAACTATGCCAAAGATACCCTTTTGGGCCCATGAGGAATTCTTTACTGGAAATGCTCACGTATTTTCTGTAGGTCTTTGCTATGAGCCATGTTTGGGGGATTTGAAGCTTAAGGAGTCCTAAAGTTATAAGAATTGACAGACTGACCACTAGATTCCAGGGCAATTTACCTAGGATTTTTTGAAGTAGGGTTACTTAAAGAGATAAAATTATTGTAGTTGCTTGAAGGTTGGTGGAATTAGGTTGCTAGATATCTACTATTCCTTGAGTTTGTGAAATGACCTTTCAAATGCAGGGAAGAAACTAAGAAAATGAACCTAACATTGTTGCATTCTGAGTCTGAGAGAGTTCCTGAGGGTATTTCGTGTGCTAAATATAAACGGAAAGTGCTTTGTCCTGGCTTAAGTAGAAATGATGGCTAGGAATATAGATTTTCTAGAATCTAGTGAAAATTTGATAATTTGGAGGCCTTGGAATTACTGAGGAATAACCATTGACAAACTGAATTTCAGAGTTTGGGTGAACTCCTGAGAATTGGTTGAGTGTCTGATATTTGGCCATAATCTGTTACTCTTTTTGGAGTAATTGAGGGAATTTGAGTAGATAAGTCCTACAGAAGCTTGTGTTCCTTAGACGGTTTTTTGAAGGCCTCACAATTTTGAAGAGATGGACACTAACTAATCTTGATTGGGACACCCGGGGAACATGCTTGCTCATATGAGTCAAATATGGTAAAAACAACCTTTTAACCCCTTAGGGAAGATTCGAGATTTCATGGGGGTTCGAGATTTTGAATTTTCTTTCTCAGACCTAAAGATTTGAAGCTAAGGCCGGGACTGAGAAATGGTGATCGACCTTTATGGATTTGGACATCGGATAAATCTTTGAGAGCTTTTTTAGTGGTAATTTTCCAATGAGGGTTACTACAAGTTGAGAGATTGGTTGTTGCCAGTCTTGAGGAATACCTATTCTGTGATGAGTTTCTCATAATTGGGAGAAGTAGGGATGTATAAGTTTTGACATTACACCATTCAGGCAATGGGAGAAGCTTCGGGAACCTTTGAGGGTCTAGGGGTAAATTCTTGAAGGTAAAAAGGGTAAAATGGTAATTTTTTGCTTATGGGGCGAAAATGTGAAAATGCAAATTCTTCACCTATGATGCTTCATGACAAGAAGGCTTATATAGGTAAGAGAATTTGGGTGATCTGAGTAATAGATAGTGAGTTCTAGGCTTTTGAAGGAAAAATGGTAAAATGGTAATTTTTTTACCTGTGATGCTTCACTGAGGGAAGGCTTATGGAGGCTGAAAAAATTGTAAATAAATGGATGGAGCTCTTTAAATATGGACCCTCAAAGTCCTATCGATGCTTTGGTGAGAATTAGGGTTTTAACCTAGAATGGTGTATTCGGGCTGTAACAAGGTGCTTTGACTTATTCATTTGCAATCGAAATATCCAGAAAGACTTCTCAGGGAATGCCTAGCCTCTTAAAGTCTAGGTTTGCTCTCCCTAAACTAAAGGTGCTTAGAGTCTTGATGCCTAAATGTTGTTGTACTGCTCTTATTTCATTAAATGACCTGAGTCAAAATTTGGGTGCTGACATCCATGGTCAACATTCTTTTGAACTTTTCATTTTCTTGGGTAATGGGGTTTAATAGTTTCTTTTCATTTTCTTGTAATGACTTAACTTTGTTTTCCAAGTTAAGAGACCACTTAGTAAGTTTTGCATTAGTTTCAACAAGTCTCTTCTTTTCTATCTTCCATTTCCTTATGTCAAAAACGATTTTTCTTATTTAGTTTCATGTCCAAATATATGACTTTTTTGGTTAACTCTTGTTTATCACGAATGAGTGTAGAAATTTCTAAGGATAGTTCTTTTTCATTTCCTAATTCATTAGGTGAGTCTTGTTGCATTTGTGAAATGGTTTCTTCTAAGGATTTTGACTTTTAGTCAACTCCTTGTTTTATTATTTCAACTTCTTATTGATTTTTTCTAATTCCAAGCTTTCTTGGTATATTTTTTCAAATGCATCTTGAAGATCATCCTCATCTTCATTTTCTTCCTCATTTCACTTTGGAACTTAAGAGGTCCCTCAGTGAAGGCAAGAAACACTCTAATCCCTTTGGTTGAGAATCACATCGGATTTGTCTAAGTCATCATCTCATGTGGCAGTTATGGCATTATTTATGGGATTTTTCTTCTTTTTGTTTTCACAATCCATTGTAAAGTATCATCTTCCTTTGCATTCGTAGCAAATGGGTTTAATAGGGAACTCCTTTCTCCCAGGATTAAGATTTGGTATTCTAGGGGATTATTTCTTCTTAAAGTCACTAATCTTTCTTTGAAAAAGTTTCTTAAATATTTTAGCAACTAATGAAAATTTCTTGTCGAAATCTTCATCGGAACTAGGTGTTCATCTACCTCTAGGGCCACACTTCTTTTTGGTAGGCTTAATTTTAAGTTTAAAAGTTTGAATTTATCTGATCAATTCCTCTAGTTTCATTTTGTCAATGTCTTGACATTTTTCTCTGACTGTAACTTTAGGATGGAATCTTTCCAGGAGAGACCTAAGTATTTTTCTAATAATTTTAGAATCTTTGATCTTTTCCCCAAGATCTCTTGTGGAGTTCACAATGTCTTGGAGTTTCGTATGGAAGTTGATGAATTGCTCATCATCTTCCATGCCAAGGGACTCAAAACTGGTGGTGAGCATTTAAAGCTTTGACTACTTCACCATGTTTGTTCCCTCATGGGTTACCTCGAGGAGGTCCCATGCTTCCTTAGCTCTTTGTAGACAAGAGATCCTTCTAAATTCATCTAAGCTAATTGCACAGATGATTGTATTTAGCACATTGAAGTTGGCAGTATATGCATTCTTTTCAGTAGCAACCCAATCATTTCTAACTTTATCCTTAGGTTTAATGTATCCTTTTTCGATGGCGGACCAAACCTCTATGTCTAATGATCTAAGGAAGATGCTTATACAAGCCTTCCACTAGGTGTAGTTTGTACCATCAAAGTACGGTGGTTGGTTTGTAGAATAGCCTTCATCCTTGGAGGTCATAGATATCTAGAATCAAAGTATAGATCTAACTTGGGTTAAAATGAGACCCATTGAATGGTTCTATCTTGCTCACATTAGGAATAGGGAAGTCCATAACTTTAATTTGTCTAACAACTTATAATACCATTAAGATTGTTGTTAAAAATTATAACAATGTAAACAGATATTGAAACTTTTAACAATAACAGAAACAATCAACCAAACTACAACAATTAATTGAATATGCTACTAAATATTAGAAAATAATTAACTAATATTGTTGCAGAAATACTTCTAATTAAAATAAGACTATAATAAACAAGAAAATTAAATTAGAATAGACTTATTAGTTTGTACCAAGGCATGCCAACAGTCACTATCCTTAACTGTATTTGCCTCTCTCTATTCTGATGCAATAGGACTTTTCCAAATGACCGTCAACAACACAATTTTTTAGACCCACAAAGTATAAGAAGACCTACAACAAATGGCAATGAGTGTGATTCAAATCCACTTGAATAGAACTTTAGAAAACTTAAAACATATGTAGTAATATTCTGATAGGTTTGCATAGAATAGAGAGACAACAAAGAAATAAGATTTCTTCAAGTTATTTTTATCATGAAACAATCCCCTTTATTTATAGTGTGTGGAGAGACCCTTTAAGACGCGTCTACAGACATCTCATACACACCCATTAGCATGAACCATCACATCTGAATGTTTGTAGATACTTTTGGTGCCTCTATATGCTTCCCCATGAAAAAACACTAAATCTTGCAACGATAAAAAAATTCATGAACTAAACAACTTAATTGATTGAACATGTTTTGATTGATTGAACAGAATGTTGTTTAACTCTATAACTCTTTCGATCAATCAAATTTTATTTCAATTGATCGATGTTTGATCAATCGAATCAATCTTTTTGCAATTGATCGATGTTCAAATCAATTGAACCATTTTGATCAGTCGAGCCCAGTAAAGATTCAATATTTTGAATATGAAATACAACATATATATATGCACATTCATGTGTCTTAAAGCATTGATTTTTGAATGATCTATACCATCTGTTTAATTCGTTGTGTTGTTACTTTCTTTCTAAAGTAGGGTCTTCGAATAGATTGTAGGAATTTTCTTTTTTTAATAAAGGTGACACTTTAGACTGCTAAATTTTGAGATTAAATAACTCTTCATTTTGGAAGAATATGCTATAGTGTGAAGCAATTTTAGATTAGCTAATGATTGGTCTAAGAAGAAGCATCGAGAAAAAAGATAAACAAAATTCCAAGATTATAAACTCAGAGCTGCCACCTATTTATAATTAGGAGGGAAACAATTACATAGGGCTATAAACAAAACAAGATCATGGAAACATCAATTAATGCCTATGTTTACCTACAATCAAAGCCCTAATTTTTTTAGTTTTATAGTTGAATATCCTAAGCTAAGTGGGATATCCCTAGGAGAAACTATGTTCATGCTTTTATTCCCTGTAGTAACTTCTGAAATAATCATTGGTACCAAGAAAATAAAAATAAAAATAAAAAACTTATGAAATAATCATGTTTGACAATTTAATTTTACCAAACAGCGTACATTAGATTTGTCTTTGTTTAAAGATAAATAGTAATAATAATAATAATAATTAGGCAAATGATCTCCTCACTAGAGTGAATAACTAACAAAGTTGGCCTGCAGAATATTAGGTATAAATGAATTTCATGCAAACGGTGCAAACAGCGCCAGGGTGTAGACACATCAGCACCGAAAAGTGATAAGCGCCCCCCCCAAAAGAAAAAGTGTAATCACTTTGGGGGGCTGATGCCTCAGCCCCCTGGTGCCATTTGCACCTGTTTGTACGAAATTCATTTATACCTAATCCCAGCCGTGATCAAGTTCTTCCCGTTTATTTATATTTCGTGTGTTGCCTATCTACGGGATATTTTGTTACAATTAAAGACACCCCCAACCTATACATTGATTGGGGTCATCCAAATGTTGGGTCCTACCTCTTGATTGGCAACTGTCGAAAACCACATTTAATCGATGATCTTTTAACTGTTCAATTGATGCAACATTTGACCGTGGAAATCTACAATTGGGATCTCTTGATAAGGTTTTAAGGTTGATCTATGGCCTATTCAAGAGGCACCCTATCATTTGAAGTGTCCTGGTTTGCAATCTTGGATACTGCAGGGCCACTGGTCGATCCCGAGTGGACTTGGCAAGTTTCACGATCCTTGTTTGGTTCTTAAAAAAAAACTAGAGGCAGAATTAGACCGATTATTTGGATTTTTTTAGACCCTATTGATCGGATTTAGGCTTTCAATACACTAGTTCCCAAGGTATAGCCAAATTCATGGTATAGGGTGTTAGTGGTGAACCCCTAGTAGGGTACTACCAATGATGGAGAAGATCATACCCCGACTTAAGACCAAACCCCGATAGCCTGCCCATTGCCTGACCTTAGGCAGCTTGTCCCAGAGGGTCCCGAGGATGTCCCACTCGGGGATGCGCTCACCCGAGCTCTCGACAAAAGAACCACGAGACTCAAATTCTGGTTCCAAGGCCCCATAAAAACTCTACCCGAGACACTTGAGGCCCAGAAGGCCCTTCAATCCCCGGGGGTCTAAAACCCTCAACTCCCAGAGTCGGGCTACCCTTTTTCCTTAGAACAATAATACCACCTGAGACCCTAACTGTATGACTTAAAGGATAAACCGCACCTGGAAACCGTTACACAAATTGTAAGACCTCCACGAAAAATCTGTCAGCAGGCCTACCAAATCTAAAGAAAAGGACAGAAAAGATAGAAGACAGGAGGGACGTGGCCAAGAATGTGGGCAACAGTGCCATGCGAGAATGTGGGCAATAGTGTCAGGCGAGAACGTGGGGAAAAAGCAACTGGCGAGATTCACCTTGATACGCCCCCCAGACCGGCCTATAAATACGGGTATTGCTTTGTCTACCAAGTATGGGATTTTAGAAACCCTAGAAAGAGAATTTTTTATTTAGCTCCCCTCTGCTTTTTCTGACTTGACAGTTGGAGGACTAAAGCCAGTACCCTACCAGCACTAGTCTCCTGACCTTTGTCTGGTCTCGTGTGTGCAGAGCCCGCCTTGCAAAAGACCGGGGTCGATCGTGGACCATCCAGTTGGTGTAAAGGCAAACCCATTTTTTGAAGCACCATCAGTTGGCACCATCTGTGGGAATTGCTATTATTTTTCGATAGAACTAAAGGTCTGCATGGTTAATACTAGGTCAATGGCAACTTAGCACAACCACACCAATAGAGTCGATGGGCTGGAAACCTCTATTTTTTACGGAGTACGCCTCGGGACTCCTAGGGTCGACATGATCAAACGAAAGATCCAGGGTTTGACAGCCAATATGCAGCTGCTAATGGAATAAAACCGAGAGACCATGCTAGAATTAAGAGGCCGAAGAAGCGTGCCAGGCGATGGGGAAGCCAGACAGCCAGGGTCTCACGTCCCTTCAAGCTGGAGTCAAGATCAAATGCATAAGGACAAGAGCACCTTGACGCCCCAGTTCAGAGAAAGTCATCATGAAGAAAGAGCTTGCATCCCAAGGTCTTGGGAAGAGAAGATGGAGGACGTAAGGAAGGAGATGGCATCGATGAGAAAGGCACTGAGAGGCAAAGCCCCGGCCACCGTCGACGAGCTCATCCAGAGGATGGATCATCGCTTCACCATAGAGGTAATGGCCCATCCCCTCCCCGATAAGTTTAAACCACCATAGATAAAGATGTTCTATAGTGGCAGGGATCTTTTGGACCACTTAGAAGCCTACAAACGTACATGAGTCTCCAAGCCGCATCAGATGAGGTAATGTGCCGTCTGTTCCCAACCACGATCAAGGGACCTACTAGGGTATGGTTTAGCCAGCTAAAGGCTGGAAGTGGATCTAACTTCACTGAGTTAAGCCGATAATTTGTTGGCCATTTTATTGGTGGCCAAAGGCACAGCAAGCCGGTGACTCATCTCTTGAACATCAAACAAAATAAGGGAGAATCATTGCCAGATTACGTGTGTTGGTTTAACAAATAAACTCTGCAAGTCGATGATGCAAACAAAAAGATGGTGGTGGCAGCCCTGATGACGGGATTAATGCCCTCCAAGTTCTTATTCTCCCTATCCAAAAACCCCCAGACAAGAATAGCTAACCTCATGGTGAAGACGCAACAACACATGAACGTTGAGGATGCTCTCAATGCCAAGCGAGAACGAGACGCCGGGCCTAACCCGCAGCATGATAAGAGAAAGTGGGAGTAACAACAGGCACCCCAGGAAGATAAAGGTTCCCGGGCAAGAGGAGGCGGCGGCCAAGGAATCAGATCGCGAGTCAACCTCCCCCAAAGTAAATTTCTAAACTACACCCCCATCAATGCACTTGTGGAGCAGGTATTTGTTCACATATGGGACAACCCTAGTGTCAAGTGGTCCGACAGAATCTGTGCTCCACTAGAGAAAAGGAGTCGCGACAAGTACTGCCATTTCCACCAGGACCACGACCACAACACCAACGACTGTTTGACCTAAAGGAACATATCGAAGCTCTAATCCAAAGAGGTCGGCTATAAAAGTTTGTCGCAGGGCCGCAGCAAGTTAGACATGAGAATACCCGTAGAGACCCCCCGACCTGAGAAGAGAGAAGACCCGAAGGGCCCGTTGGGGAGATACAGGTGATATCTGGGGGTTTCGCGGGAGGAGGAGAGTCTAGCTCAGCTAAGAAGTCATACGTGAGGCAAATCCATGCAGAAAGGAATATATATCTCGCGATGATAAAGAGACCACTGAAGCAACTCAAATTAGAGTGCCCGCCCATCACCTTCTCGATGGAGGATGCCCGAGGGATGACCCAACCACACAATGATCCATTGGTGGTAACATTGGTTATTTCAAACTATCACAAGCACCACATCCTCATCAACAATAGCTCAGTAGATATTCTTTACCTCCCCACCTTTGAGCGAATAGGAATCGGGTGGGACAAGCTCAAGCCTGTCCAGACACTGTTGGTGGGATTCACAGGTGACCAGTCGCTCTCATTAAGAATAATCAGCTTGCCCATCACAGCAGACAAAGGAGAACATCAGGCGATCGAAGTAGTAGATTTTCTAGTGGTCGACTGCCTATTAGCCTATAATGCAATACTCGAAAGGTCTATGCTGAACTGGTTAAGGACTGTCACATCAATGTATCATATGTTGATGCATTTTTCGATGGATAAGGGAATCGGGGAAGTTAAAGGGGATTAAGCGGCTGCCAAGAAATACTATATGGCATCACTCAAAGGAGGACCAGGTAATAGAGAAAACATGTCCATCGACAGCCTGGAAGTTCGAGATGAGAAGGCTCGGGTATTGGTAGATCCGGGAGGAGAACTAGAAGATATTGTCCTCAACCTCGACACGCTTGATGAAACCACTCGAGTTGGATCAAACCTACCAAGAGAATTCAAGGTCCAACTATGGGACTTCCTTATCAAGAATCGGGATGTGTTCGCTTGAACACATGAGGACATGCCAGGAATAGACCCTATGGTAGCCGTACACAAGTTGAATGTCGACCTGACATTGAGGCCTATTAAGCAGAAGAAGAGAAACTTTACCCCAGAGTGCAATTAGGCGGTCGCAGAAGAGGTAGAAAAGTTACTAGCTGCCAGTTTCAGGAGAAAAGTTTACTATCCTGACTGGCTAGCCAATGTGGTGATAGCACGGAAGTCGAATGGAAAATGGTGAATGTGTGTCGACTTCACCGACTTGAACAAACCATGCCCAAAGGATAGCTTCCTGCTCCTGAGGATCGATACGCTGGTGGACTCAATAGCAGGCCACGAAACCCTCAGCTTCATGGATGCCTTCTTAGGGTATAACCAGATCAAAATGTACAAGCCTGACCAAGAAAAGACCGCCTTCATCACCGATCGGGGACTCTACTGTTATCGAGTGATGCCTTTTAGATTGAAGAACGTTAGGGCTACCTATTAGATGCTAGTCAACAATATATTCAAGGGTCAGATCAGAAGGAATGTTGAGGTGTATGTAGACAAGTTGTTGGTAAAGAGCCTCCAAATCGAACAACACCTCTCGAACTTAGACGAGACCTTTTAGACCTTAAGGAGGAATAACATGAAGCTCAATCTTGGTAAGTGTGCTTTTGGGGTCTCAACCGGAAAATTTATCGGATTCATAGTGTTCCATAGGGGAATAGAGGCCAATCCCAAAAAAATAAAGGCAATCCTTGATATGCAAGCACCCAGAAGCACAAAGGAAGTACAGCGCCTGGCCGACAAGGTCACAGCTCTCAGCAAATTCATTTCTCGTGCTACTGACAAATGATCGTCCTTCTTCCATCTACTAAAGAGGGCCTTCCACTAGGATGAAGAGTGCGACAAGGCCTTTATCGAGCTCAGAAACCACCTTAGCCACCTGTCGATGATCAATCAACTGAAACAAGGGGAAGTGCTCTACGTCTACCTATTAGTGTCAGAAATGGCATAAGTTTAGTTATGTTAAGGGAAAAGGATAGGGCACAGGCATCCATGTATTACACAAGTTGAGCCTTTCGGGGAGCGGAGGAAAGATACTCGAGGGAAGAAAAAATGGCCTTTACCTTGGTCATCACTACTCGGTGAAATAGACCCAAGAAACAATGAGACGCATAAATCTTAAAAAATGTTCAAACATTTGAATTTGATTGTTGGATTGGCACAGGATATGAAATGACATGATAGCTAATACGACCCGTGATTAATGCAGGCATGCCCCCTCGATTACCTGTGCTCATTGAATGCGAGGTAATCATGAGCCCTCATACCCAGAGGCTGTCTTAGTAACTGAGGGGACGCGCCACCCACACCTAGGCGGTAGATAATGGTCATTAGAGATTTATATTCTCGTGTCTCATTAACTTGACCCGAGAATAGGGGCAACTGATGGGAAGATCATACCCAGACTTAGGACCAAACACCGATAGCCTGCCCATTACCTGACCCTAGGTAGCTTGTCCCAGAGGGTCCCGAGGATGTCCTACTCAGGGATACGCTTACCTAGGCTCTCGACAAAAGAACCACGAGACTCAAATTCTGGTCCCAAGGCCCCATAAGAACACCCGAGGCCCAGAAGGCCCTTCGATCCTAGGGGGGTCTAAAACCCTCGACTCCCAGAGTCGGGCTACCCTTCCTAGACGTTGACTTCTCATCCCTCCAGCCTTGAGGGACTAATCCCAAGGTCGAAGAGGAAGAGGTGGCAGAGGGCTAAGAAGTGGTGGTCGAAGGGTCAGTAGAAGCATCTACTGCTACACTCGAGGGTCCAGGCGTTGTAATGGGGGATGCCAACCCCGAGGATTAGTCTTAGGCCCCCCTCCCCTCTCTTATTTTTTCTGTACATTCTATATACATATAAATGAAAAAACTTTTGTTAATTGTGTGTTGTTTCTAATTTCCTTGAATTTCTAAGTATTGATGTGAGCGTCATGTCATTCGTGAACTCTTCACGGCTAATGGTTGATAGGGAAGAACCCGATCGAGCATTAATGTCCCTATGGTCGTCCCCTATTTCTCGAGTAGTGAGAGGCTTAATTAGCAATAGAAGCCTCCTACGCATAGGCACATAGAGGTTCTATCTTGTTGTTATTCTAGTATATATGTGATGTGGTAGTAGGTCCTTTATAGTTGTAACAATTGCTTGGAACTGGGACATCTAGTAATCGATTACTTTAATGTTGAATGTGTAATTTATCTGAATAAAAAGGTTTTCGGTGTTAGGTCAGCCAGGCGTCTTGGCATGTGAGGATTCCCGATATCACTTTCGTAAGCTTAAGCCTTTTCTATTTAGTGTCCTCGGGGATGCTTGCATGTCGGCCTAGGTTTTAGTAATGCATGCGGGAAGGTGGGGATACACTTACCCGATAGTGTAGCCACTTCTGGTGAGGCTGGGGTTGATTTGTGAGTCTTCTTTGCTTTGTATTTCTTTAAGCTGGGGATCACTTATCGTGAAGATTTAGAACTCTTTGTTGCTTGAGGCTGAAGGTCACGCCATCCTCATGGCTAGGGGTCATCCTCATGACCTGAGGGTTGGTAGTTTAACACTGGGCTAGTCATGTAGCCTGAGGTCGAAGACCATGCCATCCTTGTGGCTAAGGGTCATCCTCATGACCTGAGGGTTAGTCGTTTAACCCCGAGCTAGTCTTGTAGCCTAAGAGACCGAAGGTCATGCCATCCTCATGACAAGGGGTCATCCTCGTGACCTGAGGGTTGGTAGCTTAACCCTAAGCTAGTCTTATAGCCTGAGGCCGAAGGCCATACCATCCTCGTGGCTAGGGGTCATCCTCATAACCGCTATCAACCTACGTAGTTCAAAACATTTTGATAGTCAGTACTACAATTTGAATTTCATTGATAATATTTTTTTTCAAATGTTCTACATTCTAGGGCCGTGGTAAAGGCTCCGCTCGTATTGTCTCGAGGTGGTAAGTTTCGGGCCTATTACATTGCGTCACCCGATATGGCCCTTCCTAATTTGGCTTGAGTTTTTTCTTTGTTGGGTCTTAAGTTGCATGGGTAACTTTTTTGAGTACTAAGTCTCCAACCGTGAACCTCCTTACCCTCACCCAGGAGTTTTAGAATTTAGCAATCTTTTGCTTGTAGATGGCTACTTGCAACATAGCCTCATCCCTTTTCTCCTCCAGCAAGTCGAGGTTATTCCTGAGTCCTTTCTCGTTCGTTTCTGGGTCAAAGTTTATCGTTCAATTTGTAGCCATCCCGATCTCTACTGGTACTACCACCTTGGTTCTAAAGGCCAATGAGAAAGGTGTCTCCCCCGTGGGGATTCTCGTAGTGGTGCGGTATACCCACAGGACACTCGGGAGTTCCTCGGGCCATAAGCCTTTTAACTTTTTGAGCCTTTTCTTTATTATATTCAAGAGGATTCTATTGGTGACTTCTACTTGGCCGTTGGCTTGGGGGTGAGCTGGCGAGGAGAAATTATTTTTTATGCCGAGTTCTATGCAAAATTCTCAATATTGAGCGTTATCAAATTACTTTCCATTATCGGTAATGATGACCTGGGGAATACTGAATTGGCAGATAATGGACTTCCAAGTGAAGTCTCGAATGTTTCTCTCGGTGATCCTTGCCAAGGCCTTAGCCTCCACCCACTTAGTAAAGTAATCAATAGCTACCACCAAGAATCTCATCTACTTCTTTCCCCTGGGAAGCGACCCAACTATGTCAATCCCCCATTGCGCGAAGGGCCACAAGCCTGCTATAGGTGTCAATTCTTCTGCAGGTTTCTTGGGGATGCTAGAAAACCGTTTACACTTGTTACACCTTTGGGCGAGGAGGGAGGCATTTTTTTGCATGGAGAGCCAATAGTATCCGACCTTGATTGCTTTATAGGTCACAGACCTACCCCCTGAGT
This sequence comes from Platanus orientalis, assembly GCA_025762735.1. Classification (NCBI taxonomy): domain Eukaryota; kingdom Viridiplantae; phylum Streptophyta; class Magnoliopsida; order Proteales; family Platanaceae; genus Platanus; species Platanus orientalis. The sequence continues at coordinate 1,137,423 of JAOXJP010000012.1, read as the reverse complement.
GATTCCCACATATTCCTTCATGGATCTCTCGGAGTGCGTAGTTGGCCTCCTCCTCGGACAGGCATCTGAGTAGAAGGAGCGTAAAGCTCATTTTATAGAGGACATCGTTAAGTAACAGATATCAATTAGCCCGCACCCTTATTTTCTTGGCTTCTTCCTTGTCTTCAAGCAGTTGTCCATCCTTCAAATATCTTATTATCTGGCTAGCCCATCCAGGCGTGGGGCTGACCATGTTGACCTTCATTTTCTTCTTGCTTTTAATACTCGACTAAGGGAGGTGTTCTAAGATGATTCCCGGGGCCACGTCTTCATGGGTGGACGATGCAAGCTTGGCTAACCTGTTGGCATCTCATTGTCCTCCTGGGGGATTCTTTGAATGATGAAGCATTTAAATTGGGACTTTTCTTCCTCTACTATGGCAAGGTATTGCTTTATTCGATCATCCTTTGCCTTATAATCCCCTTGTACTTGCCTGACTACCAATTGGGAGTCGCTCTTGACTTTTACCTCCTTTGCCCTAAGTTCGCAAGCGAGTCAAAGCCCCATGATCATTGACTCATACTTGGCATCGTTATTGGTCGCTTTGAACCCAAATTTAATGGCATTTCAAGTTTTATTTTATTTTTTTGTGATCAGGATGACCCCTCCCCCTATGGCAACATTGGTGGAGGATCTGTCCACATGTAAGACCCATTCATCTTGATTGGTTCCTTCTTGAGGCATGACCTTTGACCCAGGCTCGACGTCCTGGTTGTGGGTACTCTCGACGATGAAGTCAACGACAGCTTAGCCTTTAACCACCCCTCGAGAGTGGTACTCGATGTCGAATTCGCTTAATTCTATCGACCATTTTACTAGTCTTCCTGAAGTCTTGGGCTAATGCAATATCGTCCTGAGTGGTTGGTCCGTTAGGACCCAGATGGTGTGGGCTTAAAAATAGGGTCTCAATCACCGAGCGGTGATGATCAAGGCAAAGGCCATTTTTTCTGCCTTCAGGTATCTTTTCTCCACTCCCCGAAAGGCTCGGCTTATGTAATACACAGGCACCTATGCCCCATCCTCTTCCCTTAACAAAACTTAACTTAACATTGTTTCTAACACCAATAGGTAGATGTAGAGCACTTCCCCTTGTTTCGACTGATTGATCATCAGCAGGTGGTTGAGGTGGTTTTTGAGCTCGATAAAGGCCTTATCACACTCTTCATTCTAGTGGAAGGCCCTCTTTAGTAGAGGGAAGAAGGGCGAGCATTTGTCAGTAGCACGAGAAATGAATTTGCTGAGAGCTGTGACCTTATTGGCTAGGCATTGTACTTCCTTTGTGCTTCTAGGTGCTTGCATATCGAGGATCACCTTTATTTTTTTGGGATTGGCCTCTATTCCCTTATGGGACACCATGAATCCTAGAAATTTCTCGGCTGAGACCCCGAAAGCACACTTACCAGGATTGAGCTTCATGTTATTCCTCCTTAAGGTCTAGAAGGTCTTGTCTAAGTCTAAGAGGTGTTGTTCGGTTTGGTGGCTCTTTACCAGCATGTCGTCTATATACACCTCAACATTCCTTTCGATCTGACCCTTAAATATCTCGTTGACTAGTCTCTGGTAGGTAGCCCCGGTGTTCTTCAATCCAAAGGGCATCACTTGGTAATAGTAGAGCCCTCGATCGGTGATGAAGGCAGTCTTCTCTTGGTTTGGCTCGTACATTTTGATCTGGTTATACCCTGAGAAGGCATCCATGAAGCTAAGGGTTTGGTGGCCTAATGTTGAATCCACCAGCATGTCGATCCTCGAGAGCAAGAAGCTATCCATTGGGCATGCTTTGTTCAAGTCGGTGAAGTCGACACACATTCGCCATTTCCCGTTTGGCTTCTGTACCATCACCACATTGGCTAGCCAATCGGGATAGTAAACTTTTCTTACAAAACCAACCACTAGTAACTTTTCTACTTCTTCCGTGACCACCTGATTGCGCTCCGGGGTAAAGTTTCTCTTCTTCTGGTTATTAGGCCTATATGTCGGGTCAACATTCAACTTATGTACGGTTACCCTGGGGTCTATTCCTGGCATGTCCTCATGTGTCCAAGCGAATACATCCCAGTTCTTGATAAGGAAGTCCCATAGCTGGACCTTGAATTCTCCTGGCAGGTCTGATCCAACCTAGGTGGTTTTATCAGGCATGTCGAGGTTGAGGACAATATCTTCCAGTTCTCCTCCCGACTCTGCCAATACCCGTTCATTCTCATCTCAGACTTCCAAGCTGTTAATGGACATGTTTTCTCTATTACCTGGTCCTCCTTTGAGTGATGCCATGTAGCATTCCCTGGTAACCGCTTGATCCCCTTTAACTTCTCCGACTCCCTTATCCATCAGAAAATGCATCAACAAATGATACGTTGATGTGATCGCCCTTAACTGGTTCAATATAGGCCTTCCGAGTATTGCATTGTAGGCTGACGGGCAGTCGACTACTAGGAAATCTACTGCTTTGGTCGCCTAACATTCTCCTTTGCCCGCTGTGATGGGCAAGCTGAATGTTCCCAACGAGAACAACCAATCGCCTGTGAATTCCACCAACGGTGTCTGGATGGGCTTGAGCTTGTCCCACCCGATTCCCATTTGCTTAAAGGTAAGGAGGTAAAGAATATCTACTAAGATGCCATTGTCGATGAGGATGTGATGCATGAGATAGTTTGAAACAACCAATGTTACCACCAACGGATCATCGTGTGGTTGGCTCACCCCTCGGGCATCCTCCGCCAAGAAGGTGATGGGTGGGCACTCTAATTTGAGCTACTTCACTGGTCTCTCTATCGTCGCGAGATATAGATTCCTTTTTGCATGGATTTTCCTCATGTACGACTTCCTGGTTGAGCTGGACTCTCCTCCTGTGAAGCCCCCGGATATCACCTGTATCACCCCAACGGGCCCCTCGGGTCTTCTCTCTTCTCTCTTCTAGGGTCAAGGGGTCTCTTCCGGTATTCTCACATCTTACCCGTTGTGGCCCTGCGATAAACCTTTGTAGTCAGCCTCTTTGGATTAGAGCTTTGATTTGTTCCTTCAGGTCAAAACAATCGTTGGTGTCATGGTCGTGGTCCCAGTGGAAATGGTAGTACTTGTTACGACTCCTTTTCTCCTGTGGAGCACCAATTCTGTCAGACTAGTTGACACTAGGGTCGTCCCATATGTGAACAAATACCTACTCCACAAGTGCATTGAGGGGGGTGTAGTTCAGAAATTTACTCTGGGGGAGGTTGACTCACGGTCTGATTGGCCGTCACCTCCTTCTCTTGCTCGAGGACCTCTATCTTCCCGGGGCGCTTGTTGCTGCTCCCGCTTTCTCTTATCGTGCTGCGGGTTGGGCCAGGCGTCTCATTCTCACCTAGTGTTGAGAGCATCCTTGGCATTCATGTGTCGTTGCACCTTCACCATGAGGTCGGCTATTCTGGTCGGGGGGTTCTTAGATAGGGAGAATAAGAACTTGGAAGGCATTAATCCCACCATCACAGCTGCCACCACCATCTTTTCGTCTGCATCCTCAACTTGCAGAGTCTCTTTGTGAAACCAACACACATAATCTGGCAACGATTCTCCCTTATTTTGTTTGATGTTCAGGAGATGAGTCGCCAGCTTACGGTGCCTCTGGCCACCAATAAAATGGCTGACAAATTGCCGGCTGAACTCGGAGAAGTTAGATACGCTTCTAGCCTTTATCCGACTAAACTATACCCTAACGGGTCCCTTGATCGTGGTTGGGAACGCCTGGCACATTACCTCATCTGACGTTGCCTGGAGACTCATGTGCATTTGGAGGCTTCCAAGTGGTCTAAAAGATCCCTGCCACCGTCAAACATCTCCATCTGCAGTGGTTTAAATTTATCGGGGAGGGGATGAGCCATTACCTCTGTGGTGAAGGGATGATCTATCCTCTAGATGAGCTCGTCAACGGTGGCCGGGGATTTTCCTCTTAGTGCCTCCCTCATCGACGCCATCTCCTTCCTTACGTCCTCCATCTTCTCTTTCAAGGACTCTGGAATGCAAGCTATTTCTTCATGGCGACTCTAGATTGGCATGGGATACGAAATGAGATGACAGCTAACACAACCCGTGATTCATGATTCATGTAGGCACGTCCCCTCGATTACCTACACTCATTGAATGCGAGGTAATCATGAGCCCTCATACCTAGAGGCTCTCTCGGTAACTGAGGAGACGCGTCACCCATGCCTGGGCGGCCAATAACGGTCATAAGCGATTTATATTCCTGTGTCTAGTTAAATCAACCAAGGAATAAGGGGGCAACTAATATGGAAGATCATACCCCGACTTAGAACCAAACCCCGATAGCCTACCCATTGCCTGACCCTAGGCAGCTTGTCCCAGAGGGTCTCGAGGATGTCCCACTCGGGGACGCGCTTACCTGGGCTCTCGACGAAAGAACCACGAGACTCAAATTCCGGTCCTAATGCCCCATGAAAACTCTACCGGGGACACCCGAGGCCCAGAAGGCCCTTCAATCCCAAGGGGGTCTAAAACCCTCGACTCCCAGAGTCGGACTACCCTTTTTCCTTGGAACACTAATACCACCCGAGACCCCGACTATATGACTTAAAGGATAAACTACACCTAGAAACCGTTACGTGAATCGCAAGACCTCCACGACAAATCTGTCAACAGGCCTGCCAAATCTGAAGAAAATGACAGAAACGACAGAAAACAGGAGGGACGCGACCAAGAACGTGGGCAACAGTGCCACACGAAAACGTGGAGGAAAAGCGACTAACGAGATTCACCTTGATACGCCCCCCAGCCCAGACCTATAAATACGGGTATTGCTTCGTCTACTAGGTATGGGATTTCAAAAACCCTAGCAAGAGAATTTTTCATTTAGCTCCCCTCTACTTTTTCTAACTAGACCGTCAGAGGACTAAAGCCAGCACCCCGCTGGCACTAGTCTCCTGACCTTTGTCTGGTCTTGTGTGTGCACAGAGCCTGCCTTGCAGAAGACCTGAGTCGATCGTGGACCATCTGATTGGTATAAAGATAGACCCATTTTTTAAAGCACCATCAACCAAGAACATCTCTCCGGGTAAAACCAACCAACTGAATTATCATAACCATTAAAAAAATAAAAAATAAAAAACAATGCCGATCATAATCTTCCTTATGTGGTCCAAAAGAGTGTAATAGACTAGAATATTAGTTTCTGCTTCCTGCTTGAAGTGCTTGGTCCTTGACGTAATATGGTCAATGATCATGCAATCATGGCTACGCGGTATTTAAGGTCTATGAGATGAGATATTTTTGTATCACCCTCCACACTGTAACAAAAGCCATTTGTGTGGGATGGATCTGGTCATTTCATCACACCATAGCCCACATTTAATATGATGGGTCCTGTAGCAATTACCACATTAAATATGGCTCAGAAGATCGGGGTTCCAAATCAATAGACTTATTAAATGAGGGGTGAAATTTGCCTGTTTTTCTCCTTCAATTTTGATGGCCAAGATGAAGAAAGAGTGAGTCTCTTTTAAAATTGCAGTAGAAAAGAAGAAAAAAAAACGTCATTTTCTTAAAATGTGAACGCTGTTAGGGTCCCCTCACCATTTACATTCCAAGGTGGGAATTAGCAGACGGTAGCTGGAAACATCATTGGCAAAATTTAAGATAGTCTTTCTAAAGTAGATCTTTCGTAAAGTCCATGAGTGAGTGATTTAAACATCAGCATGCATTTAAATAATCAGAGACACGTTCTTTGGATGGTCAAACAATTTACAAGCAGAAAATTACATTTGATGAACAGTTTTATTATATCGATTGTTCGATTTTGGTGTTAATGTATTGACAGATAGGAAGAAAGTTGAAGTCTACAAAATAAGAGCTATAAAATATGTTAAATATCCAAAAGGTTCGTCTCCCTTTTACAAATAATCTTTTGGGCTTTAAGAGATGCACAAATACTCAAAAAAGTTAAAATTGCTACTTTTTGGGGTACGTGTACATCTCACGAAACCACAAGATTATTTGTTCACAGGAGAATATTTCAACTGGTTAATATGTTTTTTAATATCTACGTTTTTTTTAAGAACCATGTTTATCCCCATCTTCCTAGCCTCTCTCTCTCTCTCTCTCTCTCTCTCTCTCTCTCTCTATGTGATTGTAATGCTAATACACATGATATGGCACAAAATCTATATAGTTAATAAAATCACATTTTATGGGTGGGAAAAGACGAATAGTAGTGTTTTTTTTTCTGTGATCTGGGCATAGAAGTGGGTTATGATATATGCATTTTTATATATATGAAGGTGAATGGAGAAACTCCTGTGTTTGGACAAAGAAAAAAAAATGCATTTATCAATAAAGATACTGGAAGTTTATCCAAAAGAAAAAAGAAAAAAAAAAAAAAAGATATGACAAAATTTATTTTTTTATTTTAAGAAAGAGGGAAAAAGAAAAGGTACAGCAAGCAAGTCGAATTTTGCATCATACTTATACAGAACGAGGAATCCAAATAGGCAATTAAAATCAGAGGGAAACATGATGAAAAAAATAAGTTACAAGAGATCTTACTTTTTTCTTTTTTCTTTTTTTAGCAGGTTAGTGGTAAAAAGGGGTTTTGCTTTGAACCTAGCTGGTCTAACTTGTTTCATAGTCTTCAAACATAGAAGGATTAGATGAGAGCGCAAAATGAGTTTTCCAAATCATAATATCTTAATCAAATTCTACACTGGATAAACATGGATATCTCCCACAACTCATCAAGCTCTGCCAAATCCCATCCACCTAAACCACAGTACAATGCCAGTACCATATAATAAGAATAAAGAGAACTAGACCATGGAGAAGGGAGAGGGGGGGGGGGACAAAGAAAAAAAAAAGGAAAAAACATTTAAAAAAAATCTAAACTTCTACATCAGCCACCTATCAATTAAGAAAGAAAAGGTAAGGGAAGAGATTAAAAGAAAGAAAGAGAGAAGGTGAGAGAAAGAGTTCAAGTAGCGGAGGAGGAGTTCTTTTTGGCCAAGTTATGCTTGTTGTTATGCATCCACACCTTGAGGACTCTCCTCTTGATCCCAATCTCTTGACAGAATTGCTGCACCACGGCCTCCTCTTGCTTCTGTATCCTCCACCCAACCTTCTCGGCAAAGCTCAACATTTTATCCTTCTGTTCTTGGGTGAACTTGGTCCTGAACCTCTTCTTCACCAGGTGGGGCGACCTCGCCACAATCCCACCACCACCACCTTCCTGCTCATCAGACACTGAATGAAGGGCCCCCAAATTGTAGGACATTATCATCTGGTGGGGTGGTGGAGCGGTCCTTGAGTGGATGAGAGTTCCTGTGGGGTAACCCAAGGCCTCCGGGCCAAACACACCTCCCTTGTGGGGGCCCACTATGACCTTCCTTCCAACCTTGTTGAGATGCGGGTGGTGGTAGCAGTAGTCACAGGAGGAGGACTCACCTTCAATGTCTTTCCTGTGGAAGTTCCTGTGGCAGTTGCAGGCTGAGCACTTGAGAGCTTCAATGGTACCTTCTTCTCCACTTGGCATGAACTCACCACAGCCGTCTGTAGCATTCCCACCCATGGCTGCTGCATGGTTCTTAAGGCATTCCCTGTACCTCACCACTTTCTTGTAGCCCATGTGATCATCCTGCAGGCTTGGGGTTATGGGCGGGCTATTGGAGGGGAGTAGGGGTGCTGAACAAGGGATGATGTGGTTGTTGTTGGGAGGAGGATCATGATGAATCATGTGACCATGCCCATGTCCCCCAGCATAAGTGCTGGTTATTGGAAGTGGGATCTCCCCATCTTGACTCGAAAGATCCATCTCTCTCTCTCTCTCTCTCTCTCTCTCTCTCTCTTTTGTTTGTTTGTTTGGATACCAAAAGAAGGAAGAAAGGCAAAATACAATTAAAGGCCTAAATGATTAAGATTAAAAGTTATTTTGGTCTGGGATTCTTGAGACCTGTCGTAACAAATGTTCTCTTTAGTTTTCTCCCTCTCTATTTTCCGTTTGTTTTGGTTAAAATGCACTAGAGAATGTGAACCTCTGAGATTCTAGACACCAATATCAATATACTCATTCGACTTTCCTTTTTGTTTCCCCCCTTAGACCCAAGATAATTAATGGAAATACAAAAGGAAACTCAAACTAGAGAAATAGAAACAGGTAGATTTTGACCTGATGATCGAATCAGCAGATGCTTGTGCCTGAATTCTTGAGAGACTGCAAGCTAAATGCACATATGTTCCTTGCAACCCTTTGGGGAAAAAAAAAGAAGAAGAAAAAGAAAGAAGAGAATTAGCCAATCAGCCAATTAAGCTCTGACAGTCTTGAGGAAGTTACCTGGAGGACCCAGTTCCCTCTTTTATCTAATTCTTGGTTTTGAGGAGTTGGGGAGATGGAGAAGAAGATCTAGATGTAGTTTTGAAAGACAGATGCTTAGCAGTTTTGGGTTGTAGTAGACTCTAATGAGACTATAAGTCCAAACCTTTTCATGGAAAGAAGAAAGCAAAAAAGGACCATAGACCGCCTAGACATTGAACACCCATCCCATTTTCTCCGAGGACAATGATAAATGAACCAACAAGTAAAGTTGGTCTTCTCTAATTGTTGGTTGGAGTTCAGCAATAATGTCCATCTACGGTGATCATGAAGCTACAAATCAGAGCATAAAAACAAATAGACTTCTTTCTCTCTCTCTCTATACACATCTTAATCACTATTTCTAGATAAATAGAGACAGACAGAGAGAGAGAGTCAAACAGACTACCAAAGAAGGAAATGATGGGTGGTGGGGAGGATGAATAAGAAGTAAAACTCCGTTTTCTTTCCCCAGTAGAATAGAAACGGAGAGGGAAGAAAGCAACTGGCTTGAAGAACACCACCCAAGCAACACGGATACTTCGTCACCACAGGCAGAGGTAGGTTAAGAGATTACCCACATAAGCTTCTCCCTGCAAAACGTGAATCAAAACACCTTCTATAGCAGACGCAAAGACAAAGTCAAACGAAAAGGAAAATTAACTTAGAAGATGATACAGAGAAAGAACACAAAAATAATAAGGAAAAAAAATAAAAAAGAACAAATAGGGTATGAAGGAGCAGAGAAGAGGAGAGAGAGAAAATACGAGAAAATGGGGATGGTTTCGTGGATGGGTTTCGCTAGTAAAGCACTAAGCAACAGCTTATAGTAGTTGTGAGAGGGCACATAAGGAGATGCGAATGAGAGAAAAAAGCAGATTTTTACTGATAAAGATGAAGACAGTTTTGAGAGTGATAAAAAAAAAAAAAAAAAAGTGGGGTGCTTGCTTTGCTTGCACTATCAGGCATCAAGCTTACGCCATACAGCAGAGGTAGTGTGTCAGAGAGTGTAAGAGTGTGTCAGAGAGAGAAAGAAAGAAAGAAGACGAAAGGATTTTGAAAAATAATTGGGTTAAAAATTAAATTACCAGATCCTCCTCCATTTATGACTAGTTGACTGGAACATGATTCTACTTGCCCGTTTCGAAATTACCACTATAGCCTAGTTTTTATAAGTAATTAAGAAAAGAATGGGATGCTTTTTTGGGAACAAATGTTCCGTCTAGAATTTGTATGTCTTGCCGTGTCTCGCACACAATGGCTGACTGCATAGCGTTAAACTGTCAAAAAAAGTTTTCAAATGAAAAATAGGTACCCAAAAAAATGGTGTACGGAGTCAAAATCATAAAAAACTGATCAAATGAACATTTGATCCCTGTTTAAAAGCCACATCAAATTCAAAAGACCATCATGTGTCAGCCTTTGATAGAGAATGCATTAGGACAAACAAAATCTTGGACTCAATTCAAACTCATTGTCCTCCAATTTTTATCGTTACAGCTATTAATCGGGCCAAGTTGGGGGGGGGGGCGGGGGCTGAGGCATAGCCCAAAGAGATATTCTTGAACCCGAGTCCAGCCCGTACCCGAACCCAACTTAAGACATTATGTCCAAGCCTAGCCCGATTTAATAAATAGGGCTTCAGGCCAAGTTCAAGTTGGCCTAAGGTTCATGGGTTTTAAAAATTAAATTTATGAAATAAATCATTTAGAATTTATAGACTTCAATATAGGCTTTGGGTCAAAGTCACTCAAATTAAGAAATTGGACTCACTCATATATGAAGATTACACTTAGTTTAGGGTCAAGTTTTAAGCCCCTTATTAGATATAAACTTTGGATCAGGCCAGACCAAGCTTTGGGATGAAAATGTACTTGGACCCAAGCCTAGCCTAAAAATCACTTCGGGCCTAATGCTTAGACCCAAGCCCAACATAGCCTGAAGTTCAACTTGCCTAACCTGTCCATTCTTTGGGCCAGTCACCAGCCCGGCCCAATTGACAGCCCCACTTATCATTAATCTTGTTATCTTGATTGAAAGAATTAGATTCTGATATAACCATCTGTAAGCTTCATGTCAAATTAATGTCATTTTCCTTCTCTATTATTTATTTATTTATTTATTTATTGAGATAAAAATAAGCTCAAACCAAGTGAAGCAAGACAGCTGAGATTAGCTACAAACAAGGCATGAACACACAAGGTCCGAATGGTGTTAGGGGCGGACACATCAGTGTAGAAAAAGTGATCTACACTTTTTGGGGTGCTTTTCACTTTTTGGTGCTGATGTGTCAGCCTCTATGCTATTCGGACCTTGTTCGTGCCAAATCCTAAGGGGAAACATGATGCAAATACATTTTGTGTTATCAAGCCAAGTGAAACATGATACAAATACATTTTGTGTTTTATGGGAGTAGATTTCCTATCCAGGGCACTAGATAAATTCATTTGGAATAAAATGCGTGAGAATATGAAATTTCATCCAAACCCTACCCATTTTATTCCATGTGATATCACCTGGACACCAAATCCTAGACAGAACTATTTTGGTGTTTGCATCATCAATTTAATCGATCTATAGATTTGGCGTTCAATGGTAGTAATAACATAACGTGAAATAGAAAGGATGCTCTATCTAGGATTTGGTGTCCACAATGATGTCCTAGACACCAAAGGGCATCATATGGAATAAAATGCATATTCCATTTTAAAAAATGTATCACCATATGATGTCCCCTAGTATCCTAGACACCAAATCCTAGACAAAACATCCTTTCCCAACGTGAAAACATATCAAGGCTTTTAACCGGAAAAAGAAAGGAATTCATACATAGAACTTGTAAGTTAATAATATATTTTCTACAATCTTATGTATTACAAGGTAAACCATGGGAAAATGAGAGAAACTGTACCTTTTTTTCCCTTAAGAAACCCTACTTTCATGTTGTCTGATGCATGAGGACAGATGGGAAACTTGGTAAAACCACGTAGGGGGGCTTGGATTACATATGAATGAAGTTTGTACTGATGTGTTCGAACAGCACCAAGGGGCTGACGCATCAGTACCAAAATGTGACTTACACTTTTGGGGGGGCGCTTATCACTTTTCAGCGTTGATGTGTCTACCCCCTAGAGCCATTTTGATGCATCAGTATGAATTTTATTTGTACCTAATCTTTTTCTGCACCTAGGGTTTTGAAACTTTCCCATGTTTTCCCATTTTTTCACGTGTTTGCTCATTCACCTATTTCTACCAAAACAATGTAAATAAGAGAGGAAGGAAGAAAATAAACAATAACTTTTCTTTTCTTAGCTTTTTTCTCCTTTTCTAAGGTGGTTTTACTTTTCCCTCATTTCCCAAGGTTTACCTTATAAAATACAAGGGCTAAGGGCAAGAGGGATAGAGTTTACATCATCTTCAATCTGAATGGGCAGGTACCACTCTAGTCTACTCAGGTTGTGACATGATGTCTAACAAAGGTGCATTAGTAAATACATAGATACTTATTGAAGGAAGATTACCATTTTTGAACATTAAAATTAGTAAAGTTCATTGATCAATCACATTTATAAATATGTTTTCCCATGATCACCATATAAATATCTGAGATCTAATCTTAAAGGAAGTTATGAATTATCTCAATTGATTAAACTAAACACAAGAATCTAATCTAACCTGGTCTCCAAAGTATCCACACCTGCTCTATAATTCTCTGTGCTTCTCCTACTTTCAGAAAAATTACAGGACCCTATCTAAATGTAGGTACCTCTATTTATAAAGTATTTGAGAAGCCAAAGTAACCCTAGAGGATGTGGGATCCTTATGGGATTCTTATCCTTAGGCTATGGGGCCCAGTATTCTTAATGAAGTCAAACTGCATTAAGGACACCCTATCCTTTGTTAATTACAAACTGATACACCACTAAT
>JAOXJP010000012.1:1114639-1125031 GCA_025762735.1 Platanus orientalis | reverse complement strand
GCACCGAAAAAATGATATACATTTTTTTGGGAGATTTTTTCATTTTTTGGTACTGATGTGTTGGAGCTGATGTCATTCCAACTTTAGCCACTCTTGTCAATTGTATCCGCTCCTCCTATCTTCTGCTCCCTGTCAGGAGGAGGGCACATCAGCGCTGACAAGTGAAATGCACCCACCCAAAAAGTGAAAATCACTTGTCAGTGCTGATGTGCCCTCCCCCTGACAGGGGGCAGAGAGGAGCAGAGGATAAGAGGAGTGGATACAATCCACTCTTGTTTACCTCCAATCGGCTAAAGTTATGTTCTGTTCTGTTCTAGTCATCTCTCTGGTGATATGATACTTACCTATACTCTTCCACCACATGATGCGGCAAAAAATGCTCATCGATCTGAAACATAATGGGATATCTCTCCTTTCCCAGGTGGAATCCACAGATCGGTAGATCCACCCCCTTGGTTTGTGCTTTGCATGTTACCTTAAACACTAGGCAGACCATCAGATTTCCTCACTCAGCATTTGTTTTGGGTAACCTTCTGTTGCAGGGACCCCATAGGGCAGTGCGTAGTTGTTGTTATCCGGATATCCACATAGCTCCAATTAATTCATAGTGGCCTAAGTGACTGAAGGTATTAAAGTACTTCCAATATCGGTATCACTGATTTCAGTCACATATATGCTACATGCCTATAATAAAGCGTGGATTGTTATACATGTATATATATACTCATGGGATGAGAATGCAGGTATACACACACACACAAGCTTTTAAATGATCTTTACGATCTGTTTAATGCACTTGTGTTTCTTTCTAAAGTAGAGCTCTCTGAGTAGAGTTCTAACCCCCCGTAAAAAAAAGAGCTCTCTGTGCAGAGATAGGACTGTTTACTTTTTGATAAAGGAGACACTATAGATTGCCTAAATTAGAGTTTGATTTGCTGGATGGTTTGTAGGAGTTAGTCTAAAGCATGCTTAGGTGCTAATGGTTGGTCGGTCTAACAAGAATCATCACACTTTAAACCAAAGAACAAAAAAATAAATAGAAATTGAAGGTTATCGACTCCACTGGCCGCCTTTTTATAATAAGAAATTAGAAGGGAATCATTTACATAGGGCTATAAACAAAACAGGATCATGGAAACATCAATTAGTGCCTATGTTTATCTATAATCAAAGGCCTAATTTTTTTAAATCGAGTATCCTAAGCCTAAGTGGACTATCGCTAAGTGAAGTATATATATGTTCATACTTTCACGTCCTTCGAGAGTAACTCATGAAATAATCATGGATTGAACATTTCAGTTTTACCAATCTACTTCTTTGTGAACATGGTTTATAGGCTTTGCTTTAGAGAAAAAAATTAGGGAAATGATCTCTCAATCTCATCACTTTAGCGAATAACTTTGCAATTTGCATTGCCTACAAATAATCAAGTTCTTGTTTATTTATATTTCGTGTATCTAACAAGTGGGGGGCACAGACATCTCGAATGGATTGGTTCTTAAAAAATGGTTGAATTGGACTAATTGTTTAAAAAAAGACCAGTCTGACCCATCAGACCACTGATTGGGTTTGGTTTTGAATTACACTAGATTAACCCACCATTAATGAGATCCTGACCTGAAATCAACCGATTGAAATTTGAATTATTGTAACCATGCGATCTTGGGATCCTTTTCCATTTGTCATATTCTTCCTGACCATCCCAAAGAATGTAATAGATTGGAATATCGGGTTGGTTTCCCGCCTGAACTGCATACTTGAAATGGAAAGTGATTATGATCATGCAATCATGTACACTGTTGTGCAGTGTCCAAACCGTATTTATGATCTTTGTGAACTTACACATTTAATTTCCAGACACTAACAGGAGTTGCTTGGGCAGAATCATCATTCCAGTCACAGCATTGCTCATTTGACAGGATAGGTCCTTGAGCATATTAAATATGGCTCACGAAGATCAGGGCTCCAAATTAAGAGACCTATTAAATGAGGGGTGGGTTAAATTGGCTCTTTGCCCCTTCAAATTCCATGGTAGAGATGCAGAATTACCATCCTTGAAGGGGTTAATTGTGTTGGTAAAACTAGTCATTATCTTAGCAGAAGGTGGTAGCTGGAAATGAGAGGATTGTTTACAGTGTGTATCACAGCCACGAAACTGGTTTTGTTTTTTTCTTTCGTCCGTGATATTTGAATTTCAGAATTTCAGCCAAATCTCAATTTTTGTGGCTGTGATACACCCGTTCATGACTAGAGGATTCCGAACTGTAGGCAATCCTCTGTCAGCGAGATATCATTGACAAAATCTAAGATACCTCTCTTAAGTAGATTGGCCATACGGTCTATGATTGACTTCGCTCATCACTGTGCATTGTAGTAATCTAAGACACATTCTTTTGGGTAATCAAAAAATTTAAGAAAAGGAAAAAAAAAAGGGGGGGGGGGGGGGCAGTTTTTTATGGTTATGGTTAAACGATTGGATTTAAGACACTGTTTTATAATGGATCAAAAGGTTACGGTGTGTCAAAGATGGGCACAGCAGATGTGATTTACATGTTATAAAATGTACCTACATTTATATCTAATTAAGAGGTATATAATATTTTTACAATGTTCTAGGGGAATCATGTTCCAGCATTAGAGTGTAGGAACTTTAGCTAGCCTTGATTTAGCATGCTTGAGTTAAACGTATAGGAAAAGTGATAATGCACGTCAGAATACTGTTGCAGCCTTCAAGCCTGGTTAGTGTTAGGCAGGTCTTAGGCCCATCTATATATTAAATGAAACATGCACCACTACAAATACTACATCTACCTATCCATGCTTGGTGGCCGTGCTTTTCCACCATTGAATTTGTGACTGACGTTGCCAGATCAAGGATCTCAACTGATCCAAGGTTCAATCTAGGTCTCTGCTCCTCTAGGGATCAATTGAGAATATCATTACTTCTTGTTCACGTCTCTCTCTTTTCTCCCTCTCATTTTTTTTTAATATCTAATTTTTAATTTATGAATTTTGCTAGGAAATTCGAGTAACTGCATTCTTTATTTATCTATTTTTCATGTCTTTGGATTTTTGTAGCCTAACATATTAAAGAGATGGATAGAAGTGGGCTCTCTCTAATATGCATTCCTATAAATGAAGAAGGTAAATGGAAAAACCCTGGGTTTGGACAAAGAAGAAGCAAGACTTACAAATACCAACAAAGATACTTGAAACAATGACAAAACACAAGGTCCCATCTTCTCAGCATAAATATTTGAAGCAAGTCTGCTACAGTACCTAGGATGTTTTTATTTTATAGAAAGAAAGAAAGAAAGAAAGAAAAGGAGAAGGAAAAGGAGAGCCCACTCCATCTCAACAACAGATCAACCGAAAAGGTACAATAAACAAGCCAAATTTTGAATCTTAGCTAAACCATATTTATTATCCTAATGAGTAACTCAAATCAAAGGAATACATTGAAGAAAACACAAAGATTCGAGAGCTCTAGCTTGCTTTAGGGTCGTGGAACATAAAAGGATTAGATAATAGCCCAAGAAGGCTTGCCCAAATCAGAATATATCCATCGATTTCTACACTGGGTAAGCATGGACATCACCCACAACTCAAACTCTGCCAAACAGGATCTACCTAAACACCATTACATTGCCAATAACATATAAGAATAAAGAGAAGCTAAAATAACATTGAAGGAAAAGGAAGAGTTAAATAAGGAAAAAGGACCAACACTATAAAACTAGCTTCTACATCAGCCAACAGGAAAGAAGAGGGAAGCACAGAGAGACTAAATGAAAAGAAAGTGAATGTGAGAAGAGTTCAAGTATCTGAGGAGTTCTTCTTGGCCAGGTTGTGTTTGTTGTTGTGCATCCACACTTTGAGGACTCTCCTCTTGACCCCAATTTCTTGGCAGAATTGCTGCACCACAGCTTCCTCTTGCTTCTGTATCTTCCACCCAACTTTCTCTGCAAAACTCAACATCTTCTCCTTCTGTTCTTGGGTGAACTTGGTCCTGAACCTCTTCTTCACCAGTTGGGGAGGCCTTGCGAAAATCCCACCACCACCACCTTCCTGCTCATCTGACTCTGAAGGGAGGGATCCCAAGTTGTAGGACATTAGCATCTGGTGGGGTGGAGCTGCCCTTGAGTGGATGAGGGTGCCTGTGTGGTGGTAACCGAGGGCCTCCGGGCCCAAGAGACCCTTGTGGGGGCCCACCGTGACCTTCCTTCCAACCTTGTTGAGAAGCGGGTGGTGGTAGTAGTCACAAGAAGACTCACCTTCAATGTCTTTCCTGTGGAAGTTCCTATGGCAGTTGCAGGCTGAGCACTTGAGAGCTTCAAGGGTACCTTCTTCTCCACTTGGCATGAACTCTCCACATCCATCTGTTGCATTTCCACCCATCGCTGCTGCATGGTTCTTGAGGCATTCCCTATACTTCACCACTTTCTTGTAGGGCATGTGATCCTCCAGGCTTGGAATTATGGGGCCATTGGAGGGAAGTAGGGATGCTGAAGAAGGGATAATGTGGTTATGGGGAGGGGAGTCATGATGGATCATGTGACCATGCCCATGCCCATGCCCTCCAACATAAGTGCTGCTTATTGGAATTGGGATCTCCCCATCTTGACCCGAAAGATCCATCCTCTCTCTCTTGTTTCTTCGTTGGAGACCAAAAGAAGGAGACAATTAGAGGCCTAACTAATGAAGTAGAAGTAATTTTCGGTGTGTGGGATTCTTGAGACTTCCTTAACTAATGTACCCTTTTTTCTCCTCCTCTCTCTTTCACCCTTCCGTTCGACACACTAGAGAATGTGAACCTCTGAGACTCTTGCCACCATTATTTCAAGTACCCACTTCGTTTTTTTCCTTCTCTTTCAGACCCAAAGGATCGAATGGAACAACAAGAGAGAACCAAACTAGGGAATCAGAAACAGGTACTTTTTGACCCAGATGATCGAATTAGCAGATGCCTTTGTGTCTGAATTCTCGAGAGACTCCGAAATTAAATGCACATTTGTTTATTGCAACCCTTTGAGAAGACGAGAGAGCTAGCGTGATCGGCTGATTAGCAGAAGATAATTAAGTTCCGACAGTTTGAGATTTTGGGGAGGAGGCGAGCAAGATCTAGAATTTGAGAGACAAATGCTTAGCTGCTGTGGTGGGATTGTGGTAGACAAACTCCACGAGTCCAGACCTTTTACATGGAAAGATGACAGCATTAAAAGGGCCATAGACCACCTACACTTTGAATACCCATCTCATTTTCTCCCATAGACAATGATAAAAGAACCCAAAAAAAAAACAAAGGTTGGTCTTCTAGCTCTAATGGTCGGTTGGAGTTCACCAATAATGTTGATTGATGGTGGGCAAGAACACAAATCACTATAAACAAAGACACTTTTTTTCTTTCGCTAGAGTATCTCTATCTCTCTCTAAATATGTAGAGAGAGAGGGAGAGAGAGAGAGAGGAAGAGATTCAAACTGCAGACTGCCAAAGAAAGAAATGAGGGGTGGGGAAGAGGAAAAAGAAGTAAAACTCCATTTTCATTCCACACTAGAAATAGAAATGGAGTGGGAAGGAAGAAAATGGAATGAAGACGACAGGCCAAGGCTAGATTAAGAAGAGATAATACACATCGGCTTCTATCTGCAAAACTAGAACCGAAACACCTTCATAGCAAGATATGGTTTAATGGTAAAGGAAAATTAACAAAGAAGATACGATAGAGAGAATTCAAAACTAATAATAATAATAATAAAAAAGAAGCATGACGGTTGGGGAAGGAGAAGAAAAGAGGTAGGGAGATTTGTTGGTGGGTTTTGCTAGCGAAGCACTTAGCAAGAGCTTATAGTAGTAGGGAAGGAGCACAAAAAGGGTGGTTGCGGGTGAGAGAGAAAAAAGCAGATTTTTACAGACAAAGAGGAAGACAGAGAGTTTTAGAGAGTGATAAAAAAAGTGGGGTGCTTGCTTTGCTTGCACTATCAGGCATCAAGCTTACGCCATTCAGAAACAGTGTGTCAGAGAGTGTAAGGGAGAGGGAAGAGAGAGAATATTTGTAAATAAATTAGTTAACAAAAAAGGATAAGGATCTGATACACTCAAATTTGTTTGTCCCTTCCTGTCCACATACCACAGGTTGACACGTAGTGTTTTTTAATTTTTTATTTTATTTTAAATTTTATAATTTGATGCCTCCTTTTAAATACGAGCCAAATGCTCTTTTGAACACTTTGTTATGACCGCAGATTTTGTCGGTCTCCCTTAATGAATGCATGGTCCGCTGAGCATTAGGGGCAGATACATTAACACAAAAAAATGATTTACACTTTTTTTGGGGCATACTTATCACTTTTCAATGCTGATGTGTTCACCCATAACGGACCAAGTGTTTGTCAAAGTAGGCAGACAAAATCCTTCTCTTCTTTTTTTTGTTTGTTTGTGGTTTTAACTCTATAAACCCCATTTTATCCCAAAGGATTAGGTACTAACACATTAGGTCAGTATGGTATAAGGGGCTGACATATCAACACCAAAAGTGAAAAGCATCCCTAAATAGTAAAAATCAAATTTTCAGTACTGATTGTCCACCCCTGATGCCATATTGATCTAGGTTGCACATGGCTGGTCGTACCAAATCCTTGGTGCATTTTTATGGGTACCTATTTTTTCATTTGAAAACTGTTTATTCTATACGCCTTATCTTTTGTTAGTGGGAACAAACAAATTGGCTGTAGCAGTTCCTATCCCAAATTAAAAAATTACCAATTTTTTTCCATTGATGAGTAAGTTGACTGAATCCGCAGCAAATTTTCAATGAGACAACTTTGCCTGTGTCAAATTTACCAAAATCACCTCCTTTTCTAATGGTACGTCTCTCTCTCCCCCCAGCATGAGATTTTGGATGTTTATCAAAAAAAAGAAGAAGACCTTTTGTTAAATCAAATGCCAAATATTTGTCGTTATATCTTAGAGGTATAATGATATTGTGCATGTGTTAATATTTTAATTTCTTTAAACAAAAATATTTATTTTAATTGATTAGGTTTCTTTTTTAGTTGTTATAATATATGATAATATATTATTGTTACGTTATTAATATATTCCATAATTAAGTGGATTTATAGTGATTAATTACACATTTAATAATTTTCCAAGAGAACCTAGCTCTTCATGGAAAGTATAGGTGTAAGCGATCATCGTATTCTATAATTAAAGACAAGGAGAAGGAAGAGACACAGAAAAATATTCCGTGCAAACAAATCTTCTTCTTCTTATCAAATCACTACTATTTCTTTTTAGTTCATATTGATTTATATATATATTACTCCATTGGTATTGGAGGATGGTCTAAACTATTTAAAGTGAGTCTCTGTTAACTTGTGTGAGATCTATTAGAGATATTGGTGTTCCTAAAAGTGATCGTCGATCAAATTTACCATATCTGCGGCAGACAGACGAATATCACTTTAAAGACAACATTTTATACATACTTAATCACCAACCGATAAGTTATTTTTAACTTGTTTAATTTGTAGATAGTCATTTTATATATACTATTGGATTGTGTATGTTGCCCAGATACATACAAGAGAATATGTGAATTGATATGCATAAGTTATTGTTAATTGATCATAGCATCTACACTTCACATATTTATATTTGCTACTATTACTATCATATATATTTCTGTCGGATATTGAATTACCTTACTACTTGAAGAATTATAGTTTAGAGTTATTGCAAGCATAACTACCATCTACACATTAAGTGGGAAAGAATTAGGAATTCATACATAAATTTAGAAAGTCTGAAAAATAGATCACCTTGCTCGCTTTTTTGGGTGGTAAAGTCCTTAGCTCTTACAAAATAAAAAATTTCACCATAATCCTTTGGTACATTTGTTGAATTTGATTAATCCTCCAAATTGATGTTCTCCATTATTCAATCGTTTATTTATAAAACAAAAACGGCCCAAACAAATTGATCATGATGTTCTTTGGAACTCTAGGACAATGGTACTGCACTTTACACCAATGGATAGGTATGGGTCTTTTAAGTATGCGAGAGAGGGGGAGGTACTTCACACCAAAAGGATAGGTATGGGTGTCTTTATGTAAGAGAGAGAGAGAGAGAGAGCTTTCCCTTTTAGAGTATGTACATCTGGTCAGGCATATTTTAGATAATTTTTTTAGAACTTGTGTTTGCATTTTTTTTCATCCATCGAGCGGCATAGAGGACGATTGGATTTAAGACAAATTCAATGAATTTCAACAAAACCGTTATTAGCAACGCCATTTAGGTGGGTATCAAGCATGCAAAAGATTAGGATAAATTAATTTGTTATTATATGTCTTGTACACAATAATAAATACTATGCTTCCAGGGTGCGTAATGCGCCCTAGGGCAAATTTCCCTCCCATCCTTTTCTTTAATTACTGAAATTATGGTACTGTACATAAGAAAATGATTTCAGAAAGCATGTACTTTTGGACTGTTGGATTGGAATCCGCATAACATTCGTGTCTTCCCTTGTATTGATATGAATGCCTTGGATTCTAGTCCATGGAATCACACTACATCCACCCTTTAGAGGATGCTTTTCTAAATAAACTTCCCTTGTTCATAAAGTGATTCATGGTCTAGCATAGTAAAGCAACGGTTTCAAGAGAAAAAACAAATCAATTCATGGAATGGTTAAAAATCATCTAAGGGTAGGTTAATCTTTGGTTAGAATTTTTCTGGGTAAGCCCATTACTTGGATGGACTTGTTGGAACAAATACTCTAGTTTTTTTTTTGTTGGTAATAAAATACTCTAGTTGTTTAAACATATAGAAAACATAAAAATCTCATATGTTTTCTTGAAATGTCTTTTACTTATTTGGTTGGTTGAAAACATTTTCTCAATGCATGTGGTATTGCATAATATTCATTTTTCACATTTTCATTTGAGGAATTTGTCTTCTTTTTATCCTTTTTATTTTTTTTTATTTTTCGGCAATCCAATTCACTTTATTCTTCATTATCCATTCCTTTACAGTTTATTCCATCCCACTTCATTTAAAGGCTCTTCTTTTCATCTTTTTGTTTTTGTTTTATCTTCTTTTATCGGGTAGTAATTCTCCTTATCAGCATTGGGGGATCTCGACGTTTACATTTTCATGACAATACATTTTTTTTTTCTTTCCTTTTTTTATTTATTTTGAAAAATGGATATGAATAACTATACCTTTCAAAGCAATTCTCATCCCCATAATTCTAAATTAACCCTTTTAATAAACAAAAAAAAAAAAAAAACGATCAGGTTATTTAAAAGCAAAGACTATTAGTAGATTAATGAATAATTATATGACAAACTACACTTCATTACTCTCCTTTTTATTAAAGAGATGGTAAGCTGGTCCATATATACCAAAAAAAAAAAAAAAATGCAGGATCCAACAGTGACCAGCCGGCCGGGGATTCACCTTGGTCTTGGGGACCATCTTCTTAGCATTTATTTATCTTTATTATGTGAACTACCCTCCAATGCTAATAAGATAGTTTGAAAATTAATATTTAACATCCCAACATTTTTAATCTCTCCCTTTTTTTTATTTTCGCCAAAATGTTTTCTATTATTTTCCTGTGGGCTTAGAAACTTGCTAATTTTTTTTTGTCAGGTAAAGGGTTGAAATGGTACATCTAGACTGTCTGTCTTTAGGAGGAGGGAGGGGAGGGGGAACCCTCTGGATTAGTTATGTCTACAGTTTCCGCCTTGTCCGTGTCAACTCTATGATCTACCTTGTCATGCTCTCTTTTGATATACAGCGAATAACAATTTTTCAATATTCTTTTAATGTCATTAAATAAAAAGCCTGTGAAAACTGATTACTTTCTCCGGTCATGTGGCTGAGGGTTATTGGTTGAAACTTGCCATGTGGAAAGGTGACGATGTGAGAGCCATCTGGAGGACTTTGGAACGCCTCCTCAGCTGACAAATGACTGAATCATGTTACATCAGCAAACATTGCCTGCTTGAATTTCACCAGCAAACCAGTCCTCCTTTCTTCCCCTATTGTCTCTTTTATTTAAAATAAAAGTTAAAAATTAAGGCCTTCTCTGGATGACTTGAATTGAATAGAAAAAATGATAGAAATGAAAAAAAAAAAAAAAAATCACACTAGGAAAGAAAAGAAAAAATCTATAATTTTCTATCCTTTTTTATTGCTATTTGGTTAACAAGAAAAAGAAAATCTAATATGGTGAATAATTCTAAAAAGAGACCAATGACCCACCAGTTGAACCACTGACGGGATCGGTTTATGAACGCTCCTTGGCAGGGGCAGACACATCAGCATTGAAAAGTGATTTTCACTTTTTTGGGGGGTGCATATTCACTTTTCGGTGCTGATGT
>JAOXJP010000012.1:1093814-1106382 GCA_025762735.1 Platanus orientalis | reverse complement strand
AATTACAAGTATGTCCTCAAATACCAAAGTATTAGTATACCCTTACAAGTATTGTACCCCTGTATACATCAACACTCGCCCTCAAGCTAGTATGTAAATCTTGTGCATACCAAGCTTGCAAATAATCCTCTTAAAACTAGGACTACATAATCCTTTGGTAAACACATCGGCTAACTGATCCTTAGTCTTCACAAAGGGAATACAGATTTGTTTGGTTTACAACTTCTCCTTTATAAAGTATTTGCCAACCTCAACATGTTTCGTTCTGTCATGTTGAACTGGATCGTGAGCAATATTAATAGAGGCCTTACTGTCACAGTACAATCTCATAGGATCGTGAGAATAGAATCCTAACTCTCTCAAGAAGCCACGTATCCAAAGTATTTCACAGATCCCATGTCCTATTGCCCGGAACTTTGCCTCTACACTAGAACAAGTTATTACTGACTGTTTCTTGCTATACTAAGAAATAAGGTTACCTCCAACAAAAGTACAATAACCAGAAGTAGACCGTCTATCATTCACAGATTCTGCCCAATCAACATCATTGAAAGCCTTAACTTGGAGATCATCCCTTTTACGATATAGGAGTCCTTGACCCGGACTCTTCTTCAAGTAGCGAACAATACAATAGACTGCCCCAAGATGTCTAGTTGTGGGGGCATGCATAAACTGGCTGACTACTCCAACAACAACAGGAGATATCAGGCTTAGTCAATGTCAAATAAATCAGTTTCTCGACAAGTCTTTGGTACCGACCGACATCAATAAGTCTGTGACCCTCATCTACTTGCATGCGATGGTTAGACTCAATGGGAGTGTCACAAGGTTTACATCCTAGCATACCAGAGTCTTGAAGAAGATTTAATACATATTTGCGTTGAACTAAAAAAATCCCACCCTTGGATCTAGCAACTTCAATTCCAAGGAAGTACTTGAGAGGCCTTAAATCCTTGCTTTCGAACTCCATCCCAAGAAAGCCTTTTAGGTGATTGATCTCACAATGATCATCACTTGTAACTACAATGTCATCAACATAAACAATAAGAGCTGTGACTTTCCCACTCTAATGCTTCACAAAGAGAGTATGGTCAGCGTGACATTGCCTGTAACCAATCTTAAGCATAGCACCTCTAAATCGCTTAAACCATGCTTAGGGGGATTGTTTAAGGCCATAAAGTGCTTTCTTCAGGCAACACACCTTCTCTTTCCATGTGGATAGCTAGAAACCAGGAGGCAATCTCATATAGACTTCTTCTTCTAAGTCTCCATAGAGAAAGGCATTCTTGACATCAAGTTGGAAGAACAGCCAACCTCGATTTGCAGCAACTGAGATCAATATTTTAACATAGCTCATCTTTGTTACAGGAGCAAATGTCTAATGATAATCAATCCCATAGGTTTGAGTGTATCCCTTAGCTACCAATCTAGCTTTGTATCATTCAACGGTGCCATTTGGTTAGAGCTTCATTGAGAATACTCATCTGCACCCTGTTGGTTCCTTTCCTCTTAGAAGATCAATAACATTTAATGTTTTATTCTTTTCAAGAGCCTGTATTTCTTCTTCTATTGCCCTTCTCCACTGAAGTTGGGAAAGAATTTGGGAAACACTGCATGGAATAGAAACAAAGGACAAAGAAGTAGAGAATGCCCTAAACTCAGGAGACAATGAGTCATAGCACACATAGTTAGCAATGGGATGTTGAGTGCAAGCACGGGTGCCCTTTCTAACAACAATGGATAAATGGGAATCATCTAAAGGTATGGAGGAAGCAATACTTGGAGAGGAGGCGACTGGTTGGAGAGGCACATGAGGGGTAAGAACAACATTTTGCCTATTTCTTATAAACACATGAGTAAAATCTTTCACCCATCCTTTCTCTTGAGTGGGTGCCTTGTCCTTTGGAACAACTGTTTGTTCCCCCTTGCTATGACACCTATCAACATCAAAGGAACAGAGAAAGGAACAACGACTTCATCTTCATATACACCACGTGTCTCCCCCTGAAGATGAGGATGACTAAGAAAAAAGAAAGGGATAGTCTCATGGAAGGTGACGCCCATGGAAACAATACACCTTCGAATAAATGGATGGTAACACTTGTATCCCTTCTGATTAAGAGCATAGTCAAGGAAAATACACTTGAGATCTTTGGGATCCAACTTGGAGCGATCGGATTTTTGAATATGGGCATAGCAAATACACCTAAATTCCTTGGGAGGAAGGGAGGAACCAAAGGCAGAACTGAAAAGGGAAGAAATAGGAGACTGGAAATCAAGAACTTGAGTGAGCATCATATTCATAAGATAGGCAGTAGTCTGAAGAGCATCTACCCAGAAAACCTAGGGAACATGCATAGTAAATAACAAGGCCTGAGTAATCTATAGTACATGGCAATTCCTTCGTTCAGCAACCCCATTCTGTCAGGAGTGCCTGGACAAGTGGATTGATGAAGAATGCCATGCTGAGAAAGATAAGAGAAAAAAGTAGAGGAAATATATTCACCACCATTGTTAGATCGAAGAACCCGAACCTTAGAATCAAATTGTGTATCGATCATCTTATGAAACAATTGAAACATAGAAAACACCTCATTTTTAGCATGCAATAAATAAACCCAAGTAGTACGAGTAAAGTCATCCACAAACGTAATAAAATAATGATAGCCAAATAAAGAAGTAACAGGGGCAGGACCCATACATCAAAATGAACAATAGAAAAGGGAGATGAACTCCGATTCATACTGATCGGATAAGGGGATCTACAATGTTTTGCATACTCGCAAATTTTACAATGAAAAGAAGAGACAAAAACAGATCTACATAAACTTGGGAAAAGTCGTTGTAAAGTAAAATAAGAGGGGTGGCCAAGTCGAAAGTGCCACTGCATAAGCTCAAAGAGAGAAGACGAGGATGTCTATTACACAAGGGAGGCATAATGAGAAGGCATATCAAGAAGGTACAACCAGTGCTCCTCATGACCTCTACCAATAGTCTGCCTCGTCACCAGGTCCCGAAAAACACAATAAGAAGGAAAGAAAGTGGCACTACAGTTTAAAGACTTGGTAAGGTAACTAACACAGATAAGATTAAGCTGAAAATTAGGAATATGAAAACAAAAAAAAAGACAAAGAGGAAGAAATGGGTACAGATCCAGTCCCAACAACGGCGGAGAGCGATCCATCGGCAATATATACTTTGTCCCGACAAGAGCTAATAGTATAAGAAGATAAAAGAGAAGATGTACCAGTCATATGCTGAGAGGCGCCAGAATTAATGATCCACGAGACACCAAAAGGACCATAGGAGGTACTAAGAGCAAAATCAGATATACCTGTAGCACCAATAGAGGAAGAACCAAAAGAAGTGTCCATCTAAGTCATAAGACATCGTAGAGAGGCCATCTCCTCGTGAAAAGAAGCTAACTCCTCACTAGAAACAACAGAGGACTCGGTTAATGCAGGGGAAGAAGCACGTGGTGCAACGTCAGAGGGTGTAGCAACATAAGCAATCAAACAACCACCACCAAGAGAACTGGGTGTGCTGCCTCGGCCTCCAGTGAATGAACCTCGCTGAGAAGGACGAGTGGGCTCCTGAGGGCGATCATGGAGGTCTCAACAGGTGGCCCTAGTGTGGCGAGCACGACTGCAATGATTACAATGAAGACGGTCACAATCATCAGATATCAAGCCCTGTCGGCCAACACCTCGACCTCCACAAGAACTAAAGCTGCCTTTACCACCGCGCTGAGAGGTAGACACTAAAGCCGAGCGTTCGACCACGGGAGTAGGAAGTATAGCATGACGACGATGTTCCTCCCGGTGAAAAAAGGCATGAACCTCAGACAAAGACGAGACATGAGGTTGGCTCAATAAGTGCGCACAAACCTGTTTGTACTCAAGGTTCAACCCAGCCAGGAGCTCAAACACACAGTGTTTGCTCGAGATAATGGCAGAAAAACGCAACATCAATAGGATCAGTGATGAAACAAGTATGATATAAGTCAATCTCCTCCCATAGACTAAGCAGCACATTGTAATATGTTGAGATAGACCGCTCCTCCTAGCGTAATTGCTAAACCTGCTAACGGAGCTTATAAACCAGCCCAATATTACCTTCCTCAAAATACGTACAAGCAAGGGAATCCCAAATGCTCTTGGCTGATGAGAGAAACAAACATATCTTACTGATAGATGACTCCATCGAATGAATTAGCCAGGACATAACCAAGGGAGTCATCCGCCTCCCACTTCACATACGTAAGGTCATCACGTTAAGGGACCTAATGTCTCCTGAAATATACCCCCATTTACCACAGCCTCGAATAGAGATTTTTGTAGACTGAGACCAACTGAGGTAATTGGTACCATCCAACTTCACAGTAGTAATCAGAGAGCTATAGATCTCTATAGGGATACTCCTGGAAGCACCACCAACAGTTCTAATGGAAGAAGAGTCGCTCACATCCGACATAGTACCCAGGCATTGCCAAACACGACCAAGCACACCACCAAAACATAAAAGCAATAATACTATACACCAAAACAAAAGGTAAACAGCTTCCAAAAGGCTAAGAGGCACCAACAATGCAAAAAGAGAACACCATAATACAATGCAACAAGAACCGAAGGGAAACAGGGGCTGAAAACCACATATCATACCTAACCAGGCTTCCACGAACCAATACAGGCACCAATACACACAATCAAACATCAAACAAGTCGAACAAAAACACTAGAGGGCATACCATTGCACAACAGTAGCAAATCAAACTAAGTCGAAATAAGCCTAGGCGTCAACCACGAGTTGGGAAAAATAGTTGAACTTCCTCAAAACTCAACGAAACTGCATGAGACTTGTCCCAAAAGTTTTCTAGGGCAAAAACGATCCAAGAGGTACCATTTTTGCATATCAAAAAGGTCTCAAATCGAGCAGATTCAAATGTCTTCAAACTTGAGTCCAATGGATGCGTCTAGACTAGGCGATTCAGGAGGGAGAAGTTTTACCCTGACCTGCCTGACGTCACTGTATGGATTGTTGACGTCAGCGTACAACCTGCTGACGTCAGCAAGTCGACTGTGGACCTAGGTTGTGTTCAGCACAGGAGCACCTATTTGCTCTAATACCAAGTGGATTTAGTGATTAGGGTTTGTAAGAAGAGGAGAAGAAGAAGAAATAGGAAGAAGAAGAGAAGGAATCGTATGAGAGTGTATTGTTCCTCTCATACGTGTGACTCACTTTATTCATAAAATGGTTACAATTACAAGTATGTCCTCAAATACCAGAGTACTAGTATACCCTTACAAGTATTATACCCCTATATACATCAACACTAGAAAGTACCACCTTATGGTTGGAAGTTGATTAATTGTCCGATTTAGATAGGAGGCCTAGGAATTTAAAAAAAAATCAGAGATCACAATAAAGCTCTCTTTGGTAAGTGGTTATAAAGATTTGGGACTAAGAGGAAGGTTTTATAGAGGATGGTTATAGTGGCCAAGTAAGGTGGGAATTCGAAGTTTTTTCCTACAGAGGTGAGGAAGGGCTATGGTCTAGGAATTTGGGAAGCCATCGCCAGAGGTAAGGAGGACTTAAGGAAATTCATAAAATTTCCACTGGGCTTGCATGAGATATACCTCTTAAACTAGCTTTACCAACTCCATCAACCTAGCTATCGACAAGAAAGGGAGCATTGCTTCAAATTATGACTTTAATAATGGCACCAGGGTTTGGTGTCCAAGATTGAGAAGAAATCTCAATGATTCGGAAATGGCGGAGTATGTGAATCTAATAAGTATGCTAATGAGGTAAGTCCTGTCCCTTAAAATAATAATAATAATTGGATTAGGACAAGAAATTAAATTTTAAAATTAAAAAAAAAAAAAAAAAAAAGTTTGTTTATGGTATATCCTATTACTCTCCTTTGGATAGCTCAATGGAAGATCTATTTATGTGTAAGCCAGTTTGGAAATCTGGCCTCCCTTCTAGTTGTAAGTATAATGTATATTGTAGACCTAGTATGTGTGAAGGGATAGAAGAAGAAGAGAGAAAGAAGAGTACGATTGAGTCAACTGTACGAGTCTAATTGTATCATCTGTTGATTTATATTGAAGATGTATTTTGTACACAATACATATGGTATACCAAAGATGTATGGGTATATAATACCCTTATTACATAAAAGTCCTTCAATGCATACAATACTTCAACACTTCTAGGGTGGCTTTCTTTATTTGGAACGCTTTCCTAGGAAAAATTCTCAAATTTGATAGCCTAAAGATAAGAGGCTGGAGTATGGCCAACAAGTTCTCTCAGCGTCTTATGGAGGAAGTAACAGTGGACCATCTTTTTGTTCATTTTCAAGTAACATGTAAGGTGTGAGGTTTTTTTTTTTTAATACTTTGGGTGGGTATCTCTTAGGTTTTTTTGTCTGATTTTAAAGGCTTGACCTCTGCTTGGAAGTTAGTTGATGTGGATAGGAGTCTCCTTCCAAGTGTCATTCGTTGGGGAATTTGGAAGGAAATGCATAGTAGGGCAAACAAAAAAAAAAGAACTTGTGAAATAAATAAATAAATCGTTAGCTTACAATTTTCTCTTTGAGTGGATTTCAGTTAGCCAAGATTTTGTGGAGGATTATTGGTATTCTATATAGGAAATGGGTTGATCTTGTATAGTGGATCAGGGTGTAGGGCTCATGGCTCCAAAACCCTTCAATGTTATTAGAGAAAGTTTTGATGTGATATAGAACCTTAGAAAGGTTTAAAAACACTAAGTATATTAAACATTATAATGAAGTGCCAGTTGGCAATACCTTATGCTCAATTGATATATGCGACGCAAGCCCTTAATAAGGTGTATGCCATGTGTTTTCTTACTCGAACGTGACATCTAATGCTGTGCCCCAGGGAATTTTCCATGAGCTTTGCCTAGAGGCAATCCACATATGCCTTTTAAAGCACTGGCTATAATGTCTTTAACTATACATTTAAATTTGGTAACTCGATTGCCTAAAGCAGACTGTATATCTTTAACCATAGACTCATTCTCTGTTTTAGTTTTTGCCTCATTTTATTTTTCTCCCAATCACTATCATGATTTGAGAAATTGACAAGGGAATCAGGACTCAAACAAACAAAGCAAAATTTTATCACTCACCAAACCAGGTCCAAGTAGAAGTTTAGGACAACATTAAATGGTTCAGTATAAAATTCATTTCTTTTACATTTGCATTTGTTAGTTTATAAAAATTATTATCACGGTATTAAAGATCAGGATTGGGATCAGTCCCGTCTGATCTCAATCCAAGAACAGGCTGAACTAGTCAATCATGATCCCAAATCGTCATTGGGATTGTATCGGCAATCCTAGCCGATCTGGGACTACGAGAGGCCAAAGGGGACCGACCTGGAGCGGATCCAACCGATCCGGCCAACCCATACAACTAAATCCATTGAGACTTGGCTGGTCCTAATCCGGATCGGACAATCCAACTTGAGATGGGCCGAGTTTTTTAAATCATGGTCTTTATAGCTTGTGTTCTCAACAAAATGAACTGATTGGAACAGCAGCCTAATTCTTTATCAGGAACTAGTATCTAAAAGCTAATGAGACCTATCAATTTAACCATAAAAAAAAAGGGCAGCCCATCCAAACTCCCATCAAGAATATAAAAGAAAAGATGCTGTTTTATGATAATGGATGTATGACAGACCAAATAAAAATAAACTCAATGTATGCTCTTATTTGAACTATAGCTTTTCAGTCTCTACAAAGCTTGTACATGAAGCTTAAGACTGCTCCTTTTCATGTTACTATCAACAATATAACACTCAGAGATCACATACGAGTTTTTCTGAATACTTGATGACTCTTTTCTGTGATGATAAGGGTTCAGTAGCCTCCTCTTAATAATGCTCTCAGTAAGGTCCGCCTTCTTTCAGGTCTCAAAGATAACATTAGTAAAAGGAGAATCATTTGTTGCTGGGTCAATGAGATCACCAAGGAAGCTGTTTTATAAATAGTAGTTTTCCAAAAATATGATCTCCCAAGAGATGGATTGCTAAATTTTGATCAAGAAAACTGGCACATATTTGGATCAGGTCTTTGGAAAGGGGGTCCTCTCGTATGTTAGCCACCTTGACCTCACCCAATCAATTCTCAATAGTATTCAAGTATGTTGGACCAATATACTCATTTTACTAAGAAGAAAGATAATAGAATAAACCTCTGGATCAACTAAATGGTGAACTCTTTCCATTTCCCAGATGTTGATAAAGTTGTCTGGATGATGTTTCTAAATGGAAAGTTAAACTTTACATCCAAATGGAAGGCCTCTTGATCTCCAAACACAATATATTTGTGTAATCTGATCTGGTTTCCAAACAGAATCCCAAGACACAACTTCACAGCTTGGCTAGCTATGGGAAAAAGACTGCAGACCTAAGATAACCTACTCAGATTTCTGTCAAAGAGAAGTTGAGTGGGTAATTAGCAAAAAAGTGGCTAGCCTTGAGTTGGAAGTGATTTGGATGCTCACTACCATGAAAGAAAGCAACTTAAGAGCTGATGTGAAGTGTACAGGATATCACTAATAAATTCAAATTATGTATAATATAATATAATATAATTGGAAAGATAGAAACCATAGGATATTATATATTTATCATTCCAGTCCAACTGATAGTGGAGTGTACAAAATTGCATTGGTTATTTAATTATGAAATTGCTAAGTGTGTAATCCTAGAGGGGGGTGACTAGGATTTAATTAGATTTTTAATTATTTTCGATTCCTTTTACCTCAATCTTAATTAGGTGAGTTAGTTAGTGATGTTCAAGTTTAGTTTAGCTCACTTAATGTGCTTGGTGTTCAAATGCTAATGATTGCAGTATAGAAATGTAAATAACAATCACACAAAGACCACACACCACAAACAAGAATTTATAGTGATTCGGCCACACTAGGGCCTATGTCCACTTTAACTACTCAATTTTATTAATCAATATTTTACAAAAATTACAAGGTATTGAGCTAACCTTTCTAAGTCTCGTGTTTCGTGTCTCTAGCAAGCACGGCCTTGGTTCTCTCTGAGCTAAGGTCTTACAATTCGTCACACGACATCTCCGACCGTTGGTATATGTGCACACCTTAAACTACGTGCTTGGGGTCTCCGGTAAGCATAGCCTTGGTTGCCTCTGAGCTAAGGTCTTACAATCTGCCACACGGTGTCTCCGACCAGTGACTCAAGGGATCAATGGTATGAATACCAAATTGGTTCTCAATAACCAAATGTGGTAGTTTAAGTCCAAACGAGGGAATCAAAGTCCCAATATATAGTGTGGCTCACAATAGCCTAATATGCAATAAGGGCAACCAAGGGAATCAATGTCCCTATGTAAGTAGTGACTCTCAATAGCCAAATATGTCAATCCGATCAAGTAAGGGAACCAATGTCCCAATGTAAAGAATGGCTCTTACTAGCCAAATATGTCAATATGTATGGTCTCTACTAAAGCAAAGGAAGTGTGTGAATGCCTCTAAAGAAGGCAAGTATACATATAGAATAACACAACAATAAAAGCTTCTATATAGGCAATAATAAGTGAAGTACAAGAAAGGCAATATCTCAAGTAAGGGAACCAATGTCCCAATATAGAGAATGACTCTCAACTAGCCAAATATACCAAGTGTATATCTCTACTCAATATCAAGGGAGTGTGTGAATGTCTCTAATGAAGGCAAGTATGCAAGTAAATCACATAACTAAGTATGGCCTCTAGAATAGGAAAATACAAGTGAGGCTCATAAGGGTTTTATCTCTTGGAATGATTTTCCAAGGATTCATATGTAGAGTAGTGGTATAGATATACAATAGGCAAAAGCTAACCACAAACTACCTATAATGTAAACAAGCTCCAAAATATAAGCAAAAGCTTTACCTTAACATTTTAGGTTGGAGTTTGTATGCTTGGAGGTGTAGGAGCACGTCCTTGATCTACCTCCTCTCTTCTCTTACAAAGGAACCCTCATTTGTGGTCACAAGAGAGAGATAACAACTTTCTTCTTCTCCTTTGAAAGCTTGAAAGCTTGAATGAAAGTCTAGAGTGGAGCTTGTAAAGCTCTTCTTCTTACCCAAAAACCTTTTTCTTTCCCCTTTGTTAATTCCCTTGAAAACCATTTTCTAAATCTCTTAAAAGCTTAGGTTTAGAAGGAAAAAGTTGTCTTTTATAATTGGGAGGAGCATCCATGGCCTTAAGATAAGCATATGGCAAATAGATGAGCATTTTGGGCATTTAGATGTGTCAAAATGATATTTAAATTTCAAAAAAATCATCTTGAATTTTGTGTCAAAAAAATTGTCAAAATGCCCTCCAAATCGATTTGGGGTTTAGAAACCGATTTGGGATTTCAAAACTCATATCGCAATCGGTTTGGGTTTATCGATTTAAGTCTCTAAACACTTGAAATCGATTACAGGTTTCGCAATCGATTTAGGCGAAATCAATTGCGAAACTCGCAATGAATTTCGAATTTTTTGGAAAACGAGTCGATCGTTTTGAGTACTCCTGGGTTCCGAGCGGACGTCGGGATCAAAATTTATGGCTATTTTAAGTTGAGATGTTCATATTCACTTCTCGGCTCATTTTCCAATGGGGGGGTTTTGAACAGTAGCACATAGGGGCATACGTTGGTCTTAAGACCTTCCTAGGATCAAACCTTGGTTTTTGGGGGTCTCCTAGAGTAGCCACGCAATACCCATTTGGTTTTATACCTAATTTACCTTTCAGACTTGAAGATGGTGATGTGGCTCTTCCTTGGCACTTATATTTGGCTCTTATTTGGTTCTTTGCTTGATATGCCTTGGCTTGTAGCACTTGAACCTCTTCCTTGTCATGGTGATAGTCTCCACACTAGACACTCTTAGGCTCACTCATTATACATAACATTCAGAGCCTACCGCCTAGAATTGGAATGAAATTGACAAGTACATAATGACTTACCAGGTTACATATGTTTCTTGCAACAGACGAGACCAAGCACTTCCTGAAAACTATACTTCCTCGACAAATGTAGCAGTAATGTAGTTTTTATATTCTCAATTTTCCAAATCATGCAGGTAACAGGCCCCTCTAGAAGGTGGAAGGCTGCTCAATAGTAATGGATCATATAAAGATGATTTAGTCATGTTTGGAGGAATTGTTCATAACAATGATGTTGAAGTGCTGCTGGTGTTGCTGTTTGAACCTTGCCAAATCCGTCCTTCATGAGCTTCAGGCCATTGACAAAAGCAACAACAAAGAAAAATGTCCAAAGAGTAGCTAGTGAATCAATGTTAGAAACCATGTATTAAGCAATCCAATGAAGCTACTTGGTTCAGAACAAGAATCCTCAGATACATTCAAGAATTTTTTTTTTTGGGGATAATTTTCAAGATTTGGTTTTTGTTTCATGTAATTAGGCATGTATTTCAATATATGAATAAAGTAGCATATTACCTAGCAGCCACATGTAATTTTGTAAATCGAGTTTCTTTTTGTTATGTACCCTAATGAGTTTCCTGATGAGCTTACTAGAATGATTATAGAAGATATTATTTGTGTATAGTAATGAATGTAATTATATTGGTTGATTACAGCCAGGTAGGGAATCACCCAATCTCAAGCTTATCAAATAAAAATAAAAGATAAAAATATTTGTTAAGTATAGCCACACTACAACCATATCACTAAAAATCCCACAATAATAAGCTCAGAAAGCCTGTTCAAATTTCTGGTATTATGGTACATTGCCAACAACTTGCAAATAATAAGGAAAAAGAAAAAGGGTAGAAGCTCTTCTAACCTGAAGTGCACAATAGTTACTTAATGAATATAAGAATTCCTCGCTTGCATTTTCTGTAATCATCTTAGACATAGCCTCAGGATTTGGGTTGAGAATCTGAAAACAATAGAGAAAGAAGAAATAGTGTAAGAGAATGTTTCTACAAACAGATCATACAGAATGCTCCAATTTACAGTCATGTAACATTTAAATAGTTTTGGCCACTAAATTATATCAGGCTTAAAAATAAATACCAAATTTTACAAATGAAAAAACTAGTAGAAATGTAATAGAAGTTGTGACCATACCTGAGGTATGCATCCAACAATTCGTTCCAATTCTATATTATGATCTCTACAGTAAGCTAGCAGATCCGATTCATGAAACTCCACCCTGTCAAGCAAAGTTTTCTTCTCTCCATCATAGATAGGTTGCCCATTCTCATCCAAAGCATTTAAATATAGATTAATTCTAGCAACTTTTACTGCTCTTGGGTTTATATCAAGGCCATAAACCTGAAAATAGTAATGCAGACACTTCTTAGTGAACTCCCACAAGATTCATATCAAAAACAATATTCTGGGTCTGTTTTTAATTTTAAAATGGGACACAGTAAGTTTCAACAGTTTGAGAATATATTTAATTTCCAATAAAGATTAGATTCGCTAAGGTGAAACACCATCCAAAAACCACTTTTTCATTTGCTTTTTAAGCTCTAGCCCTGATTATACATCATCAGCAGGTACAAAC
>JAOXJP010000012.1:1059270-1088592 GCA_025762735.1 Platanus orientalis | reverse complement strand
TTTTTATTGACACCCCGTTAGTAATTTGATCATAACTTTCCCAAATCACATCAGATTTGCACAATCTTGGTGTTGTTAGAAAGATAACTAAATAACCTATCGTAAAATAGTAAAATAGTAAAATAAGTCAAAATGACAAGTTTTGACCTTTGAAAAAGTGGGGTAAACATAAAAAACGGGATTACTTTAAAAAAACACAGCCAACATCTTGGCACGCCTTATTACTGGACACATAAATAAACGTTACCTTCCTATGAGACCCTTATTAAACCATATAACATTGCATCTTTCATAAATCACTCCATACGTGGACCCCACCAAAGCCAAGTGTAGGTCCCACCTTGCCCCCTTGTCTTCATCAACACATCACATGTTAGTGAAATTATTTGCTTCCGTTGAGCATGTATAGGAGGGAACTCTGTTTGGCTAGTGCATGAACCGTTTCTTTTTTTTTTTTTTTTTAGTAAATTTTATTTAATATGTTTTTAGGAAGTTTATGCAATGGGTATATTTAGTTTCTATTTTGAGTAAATCTTTTGGTTTATAAGAGTTAGGTAGGAGAAGAAAATATTTCAAATTTTGGAAAAACTAGGATTTAGAAGTTTGTCATAGAAGTTAGTTTCTGTTTCTTTAAAAGGATAGTTTCTAAATTATTAAGCATTGTAATCCATGTAAGGATCCAAGATCCCAATGTTTTGAGTGGTGAACGAAATAGAAGATTAGTTTTCTTTTGAAAGAAACTTGTCTTCTCCTTACTCCTACATTGGGGTAGGGGAGATTAAATAGCTTCACTATATTTTGCTTATTTCTTCTAATTGTTCTTGTTTTCTTCTTTATGTGTTGGATTTTCAATCAAGTGCTGGTTATAGGGTTATTATCAACTGTTGATAGATCAAGTTTCAGCCCTTAACAAGCCTAGCAGGTAAATATCTATTCAGTTCTTCAAATCTGAATTCCATGGCGCTGTTTATTGAAGTTCTGAGTTTTCTTCTGCTGTGCTAGATTTCTGAAACCAGCACTTGAGTTCTTTTTATTTGACCAACTTAATCCTCTTCGATTGTTCTGAAATTTGGTGGGGATATACCCTACATTCAAGGGGCTACTAGCAAAATTTCATATCAAACTGAAAACTTTAACAAGAGCTTCCAACCTGATAGCATGACTGTCCAACAGGCTCTATTTTCTGAATCTTGGTGGATTGAACAATTATCAGCCCTACAAGTGTCTCTATATCATAGGTTTGATTGGTGACTACTTCTAGCCTAGTTTGGGTCCATTACCCTGTAGGAATCACAACTTTCTCAAAGCTATCCTGTGTCATTCGTGCTAGACCAATTGGGGGAGATATAAGCAAGTTTCCAATCATTGTGGGTTTCCAACAAGACTTGGCATTGAGAGGTCTCATGATGTATGTTGCTCGATCATGATAATGTTTTGATGTGTAAATGCCAAGATAGGATTACAGAAGGATATTTTAGAATCAAAAGGGTTTATGATAAGATGGACTAAAACAGAGTATATGGAGTGTAACTTTGATAAAATAAGAGTATAAATGAGGGAGTGATTAAGATTGATGACCAAAAGATACCCTAGAGCAACCGTTTTTCTTATCTTGGATCAATCATTTCCATAAAGAGGGAGAGATTGATGATGATGTTTCCTATTGAATTAGAGCAGGTTGGATGAAGAAGGGAGCTTTTTTTGGAGTACTGTGTGATTGACTCATTCCATAAAATTTACAAGATGGCTAAAGGACTAGCTATGCTTTACGGAATATTGGGCTAAAGAAACAACATATACGTAGTATGGTTGTAGCTGAGATGATGATGTTGAGATGAATGGAGGGAAAGACTACAAAGGATAGTATTATAAATGAATACATTTTCCAAAACTTGAATGTTGTCAAAGGCAACCCACAAGTGAGGGGGAAGGGGGTGTAGGGCGCCAAGATGCCCAAAAAAAGTGAAGTGGCCTTAAAATGGGGCATGAAAGAAGGCGCTGGAGAGGATGAGAGCCCCGTCATGCCCGGACCCTATCGCACCACGAGGCGTTGTCGTGAGTCGGGTTGTTTGGAAATGCAGCCCCAATCAGATGGTAAATTCTGTCTAAGGCTCAACATTGGCGAGAGACCGCTAGCTTCTATTGCGTACATCATCGAATGGAATTGATGCCCCTTACGGATTATATTTTCTTCTCGCTTGTTCTTCTTGAGTTGGTGTGAGACGGCTCCTAATGCAGTGCACGTGCATCCATGCCTCATCTCATATGTCGTGTACATGGCCCATATGCGTTTATCTAAGGATTAGCTTTAATAGTGGACAAGATGAGGGAAAGTCAACTAAGATGGTTTGGTCATATGCAACGAAGACCAATGATTGCATCAAATGATAAGGTGCTAATTGAATATACTAGAAGGATAAAGGGAAGGCCAAAAAAGACTTAGGTCAGAGAAGTGAGAAAATACATGATGGCTTATAACCTAACGGGATATGTTGCCCTAGATAATGGAATGACATAGTAGGACTTAGATAATTGGGATAAGGCTTTATTGAGTTCTTAAACAAAAATGGACCTTGAATGAATCTTGAAATATCTTATTTTTGTCTTTTTTATGGATAACAACCATTTGTTAAAGAAAGGAAAGAAAGGTACTAGAGGAGAGGGGTCAAGCCACCAAAACTGTGGAGGCCTAACCCAAATACCCTGAAAACCAAAATGAAATAAGAAAAAAAAAATATTGCTACCTAATTTGGAGTTAGTACTCCAAAGTAATTCCTTCCCTTCTCACCCCACTCTTGGCTAAACTATTTGCTCTAGAATTTGCCTCTCTTGAAGTCTGTGCCTCCTTTGCAAGATGATCTGGCCTCTTTGGGCCCCACCTCCCTGAATTTAGCCACCCTATCACCGTGGCAGAATCCCCTTCACTACCACAAGAAAATGGACCAAATCATCCTAACCATCAATTAAAGCTCGAGTGATGCGGACAATGAAAAAAGGCTTTTGTATGTTCCACCCCATAAGAGAGCTAGATTTAAGATAGCGTATTTTACATGGGTTATTTCAGTCTATTAGAGTCTACGGAGTTAATCATGTAATAAGGCCATTAGAGCCATGGGTTAAATTGGGTAATTTAGTCTTAAGGGTATTTTTGTAATAAGGTTTAAAGCCAAGGGTAGTTTAATCATTTAATAGGGAAGGTCAACAGCTATTTATTTGTCCTTGTTTGGTCTTCAAAAGTCAACAAGTGGAGCCCTCTTTGTATTCTGGTCGACAGGCTCTAGAAGGCTTTAGTTTTAGGAGTTTTCACTTTTAGAAAGTCTTATTTAGAAGTCCTAAAAATTTAGGAGTCTTAGTAGGTTAGTTGTTATTTTGTTTCTTTCTATTATTTTGAGTCGTAAAGCCTATTTAAGGGCTCCTACACAACATATACAAAGGGTGAAGAAAAAAAATGGTTAGCGGTGTGTTGACCGTGCCCCCCCCCCTCCTACTCTCTCTTGTCATGGGTAGTCTCATGACTCCCCTTCTCTCCCTCTTCTCTCTTTCTTTCTATTTTCTCTCCCTCTCTCTCTCTCCCCTCATCCACAACTTCATCTACTTCCCCGTTCATGCCTTCATGTTCTTCCCTGTTCCTCCCCTTTCTATCTCCATTCTTACAATCTCATTTAGCCTAAACTATTCAAGTGCTGAAAGTCATTATTCTTGGAAGGTACACTCATTCTAACCGCACTACCATAGTCCAGGTGATCTGTATTATTTTATTTAAAGTTCTATTAGTCATATTTGATGGAAATTAAGTCTAAAATCTCTTCTTGAAGTACCTTGCTGAAATTTGTTTGCTTGATTACATTATTGAACTGTTATGCATCTGAAATCAGATTTCTGGTATGGTGAACAGTGAAAATCATGCCCTATTACAGACTCCTTTTCTTTAATTTCTTTCAGGTTTTTGACCCCCTATGGATCCCTTACAAAACCCCTAAGAATCCACTTCAATACCTTGTGCATTCCCTGTTGTTCGGAGCCAAAATCAACACTGGTTTTGAGAACCTCCATTAAAAGAGCTTAATTTCTGAACTTTAAATATATATATATATATATATCACGGAAACAGCCTCTCCAGAAATGGGGGTAAGGCTGCGTACATCTTGCCCTCCCCAGATCTCGCGTTAGCGGGAGCCTCGTGCACTGGGCTGCCCCATATATATATATATATATATATATATATATATGATGTAGTGTTTTTGTCTGTTGGGCTAAATGCAGGACTGCAGATGTGTGTTGTAGGGGTGTGCTGTGTTGGTCAATGATGTTTATAGTTTTGGGTTGTTGATCATTTGGCGTTGTTGATCAGGTGTAGGATATGTGGGTCTTGCTTCCTGGCTTTTGTTTGAGGAGGTCCTTCTTTTCATTGTATTGCCATTTCCTCCCCCCTCCCCCCACCCTTTTTGGGTGAAGTTCCCTTTGATTAAATACTTAAAAAGGAGACAGAGTCATGGATTGCACTCCAGCAAGTGAAGCAATTTCACATCAAAACGGGTTCCTTCTAATTCAGATATTCACCTCTTAAAATCAAAAGTAGGAAACTAACCCTTCTATTTTGTATCATACTATATTTTCTTTCCGGTGTTTCCGGCTTTTCGCACTGTAAAGTGAACATTCTTTCTTGCACCTTCTCAACACACTTCTAAACACTCACCTGATAAATGAGTATTGTTAACACACACTTCTTATTGGGAAAAGCTAGAACTAAATCTGTGATAAATGTTGAATTATATTTTTTATATAATGAATGATGATAGAAAAGAAAATCTGGAAATGTTGCACCGATTCTGATGGTGTCTTGAAATCCAACTCTGGCTGACTCTTGTATTTTACCCATTTAGCAGAGTTATGTGAAATAGATATGAGTAGATCCGTATAATACTTCACAGAACTGGCACTCTTTGTATTGGTGTTTCATGTGTTGTTTTTGTCCGAGTGTTGCAGAATCTTCTTGGTACTTTATGGTAAGATCTTAATAGTGTCATACTTTTGGGATTGTTTCTCATTTCTGCACATGTGATATTTTGATGCAGATTTCTTTATTGGAGGAATGTGGGTTTCTTGAAAGAGCTCTGGAGGAATTGAACAAGAAAGAGTCTAAAATTGTAAGTGCATGTTTCATGACGGTTGTAGGGTATGAAGTCTGGGTTTTGAATTGAGGGTTAAATATTATCCAGTTTTTTATTGATGTCTTTCCAGGTTGATAAGTTAGCTTACAAGGAACAACATGTTTCGTTGTTAGTGAAACTTGGTCGCCTAGTGGAAGGAGAGAAAATCTATAAGGATTTGCTCTCTATGAACCCTGATAACTACAGGTGACTTGTTTTTTCTTATAGTTTTATGCCTTTTTATCATTGTTGAGGCACTTTCAAATTGTTGTTAAAGTACTTTTAATCTTACGAGTATCTACTTGTATTAAATAGTTAACTGGATGAACTAGACTTTCTAGTCAAGGTTATTTTACTTATGAGGATCTTGTGGTAAGTCTCAGCAAGCTAGCTACAGTCTTGTGATGTTGTCTTATGTCCACATTGTCTTTAGGGAAGCAAACAAATTTCTGTGGATTGCCAACTATGTTTATTTTGGCCAATTTTTAGCAATTATTTGTAGGAATGAAAGTTAAGCTAAGGCCTGGTATGGTAGTTATTTTTGTTATTTAAATGAGAACTATCCATGTGTAGGTATGGCTTTTAGTTGACTAAACTTGGTGAGAATCTGTACTACCATTTTGTGCTATCTTAATTTTCTAAATCCTTTGGAAGACAGAATACTTCCATGACCGTTTAGGTTACATAGTTAGGGTCTTGGTAGTTAGGCTCACTGTACCCAATTCTGTGTTAAAAAATTTTGAAGTCCATATATCTAAATATATAATTTTCGCTTTCAACTCCTTGACCAAATATTTATCAAGTGCTTTAAGTTAAATGTGAACGGGGTTGTGTGTGTGTGTGTGTGTGTTTCTTATCGGTGCAGCAAAAACAGCCTTGATATTGATATTCCATCTAATGAGACATGGGGCCCTAAACTACTCACAACTACAAAGAAATCAACAGGCAAGAAAGATGAGGATTTTTACGTGGTTTGGCTCCTTGTTCTACATCCATGGGTGCTGTCTGGTCTTCACTATAAACCTGAAAAGAAAGGTTTAAAGTATCATTATCGCATTCCATATCACAGCTTGGGGAGATGGAGACGTCTTGCGTATCGCAGCTTATCGCGGGGAGATGGCGTAAGAAACTAGGAGACGGTGAGAAACTAGGGAAAAGTTAATCAAATGAAAGAATTTTGTTATGAAACTTAAGGGTTTGATAAATAAACATTTAGGAATCACTAAATATAAGAAACAACCATTTATAATGGTTGGGAGAACCGTCACCATGATGATATATGTTGTCGCATATGGAATCTATAGAAACACTATGTAAGCCTTGGAATTTTTGAATGAAACTTTAGGAAATGTTATAATAAGCATCATTAAACACTTATAAACTATTATACTTCATTACACACTTGGGTATCAATAGTTGAGAATCGGTACCCTCGTACTATGCATGTCTAGAGTTTCAAGTGGTAGAGGTTGATAAATAACACTACACATTGCACAGTAAAGCTACAAATCCACGGACATACAACATAATCAATTATACAAATGTATAACTCAAACAATAATGTCATTCTCATTCATTGGTAATGCAAAGTATTACAAAAGTCCAACTACAATATACAAAGCATTACAAAAAACATAATAAAATTAAGAGAGACATACTTCATATGTTTCAATATGGTCAAATGTGCTTTTTGTATTTTTCATATTTTCTGGCATTTTTCGGAATTTTTTAATTTGTTAATTATTAAATAAATACAAAAAATACTTTATTTTCATAAATCTATCAAATTGACCTATTATGTGCAAAATGGCATGTAGTATATCATATAAAAAATTAGAGCAAACAATGCTCATTTGGTATAATTTTTTGAATTTTCTTTAATTTTTTATTTTTTCGAAAAAAATAAATAAATAAATATTTTTTTCCAATTTTTTCCATAAATGTGTATATCTATCACAAATGTATAACATATAAAAAAATCTACAAGGATTGAAAGTAAAAATAAAGAGATTATAGAAATTTTTAATGAGATTTGGGGTTTCGGCTTCGATCATTTGATCCGACTCAAATGAAGTTTCTCAATCGAAATGGACTCAAGTGGAGTCCTAGATTTTGCTTAAGGAAGCTAAATCTACCAAGAAACAAAAAAAAAAAATTTTGACTTTTTGGTGGATTTTTAAAGTTTTTGATAAGGGGGGTTTCAGTTGCGACACGCAAGACACGATATGCCCTATCTCACATTTCTCAGCTTTTTAAAGGATTTTTGGCATTGGGGTTCCCACGTATAGAGAGACACTTGCGAGACACGCTACACATCTCACAATATGGGGGAAACCTTACAAGGAGATTTCGATTACACCCCCCATATCATCTCCCACCCCCACGATACCGAGACATTTCACGCGATACGAGCGCGCGAGATTTAAAACCATGATCTTATCCAAATCACATGGGACTTGTTTCTTTAGTTCAACAGCATTAAAACGAACCAAGAACAACTAGTCTTGTATCTTAAAAACACCCCAAATCAACCAGGTCTACGGATTTAAAAATCTGGAAATTTCCTCAAAAATCACATAAAAATATAAATCCAAATGAGATCAAACTTTAGACCAAATGACTATACCTGACAATGGCTGACATCATTATATGGACTGCTGACATAAGCATGTCTCTTGTGAGCTATCTCTCCACCTTCGAAGCTTCCCTTTGGCTCCGATACCAAATTGGAATGTATAGGTTTAGCTAGATTAGGGTTTGATGGAAGAAGGAAGGAGAAGAAGAGAGAATAGAGACTTGGGAAAAGATATGTATAGGGTGTGTCTTGCCCTCACCCTTTCATTAGACTATATTAATACATATAATACGCCGTCTATAAACCTTATATCATATTAATACAAGAAAGATTGTATTTATTACAAGTATGCCACCCATGTACTATACCATTCACAATTACATTCTCCTATATAATGTGGGAAAAAAGTTCTACATGGAAACAAAGTCTTCTAAAATTTTGGTTTGGTAAAACTTTGGTTTCCCTCCATATATCAAATTTAAACCTTTTTATATAGAAATTAGAATGTCCTATTTCAACTTTTAGAAAAGCTAGAATAGAAGGAAAAAAATGCCCTAAACCATGAAAAATATCCAACAGAAACTAATTATACCATTGACTATCAATAGATAATAACAAGAAAATTACTACAG
Organism: Platanus orientalis; assembly: GCA_025762735.1. Taxonomy (NCBI): domain Eukaryota; kingdom Viridiplantae; phylum Streptophyta; class Magnoliopsida; order Proteales; family Platanaceae; genus Platanus; species Platanus orientalis. The sequence goes on along the minus strand of JAOXJP010000012.1, from coordinate 1,080,235 downwards.
TAATTAATCACAAGCTGCCATCTGGCATTACAAAACTAGAACTGCAGCTTAACAATAATGATAAAAAAGAGCGGACCAATCTTCCATACCGCGCGGACTGCATTGGCAAAGCCAAGCCTTAAAATCCTTATAATCAACTTGATCCTCATGAAACCACCAGCAAACATCATAGTTATGATGCCTAGATACAGCTAACACAAACTGATACAGTAAACAGGGGCATGGTTCTTTGTTCCCAAACTCAGTAAATGGATTCAAATACTACCATCCCATCTAATATACTGATTTCATGCTTTAACTCACTTTTTCAAAATTACCTTTATCTTGTTGCATTTAAATCATGCAAAACAAATGAAACTTCTAAGATTGTTGATGTTTCTTATGGTAAGGTCAGAATAAAACACTTCATATTATTTTGCTGACTGAATAAAAATAAGAAATCTTTAAGTATAACAGAAATGATTGATGGTAAAGCAAAAATGAGAAACTATATTTATAAAGTAGCATGCAGCAATGAGGAGAAGATGATAAAATGAAGCAAAATATTAACTCTTCCTCAATACAGTTTTCTTGGACTTTAGTTTCACTACTAAAACAGTAAAACTGATGTAATATGCTTAGACAAAAGGCTACCAGTTATACCTTATATGCGCCAACACAGATTAAGAGTTTACCTTCAAAATCAAAGATTGATACAAGCTTTCCATGAGTGCGTAGCAACTGCCTCAATGTCTTCGAATGGCACCTACCAATACACCTCCCCCATATATCATCCAACTTGTCCTGGCTTATGCACCTAAAGACCCTATTCCCAGCAGTGACATCTTCATTAGAAGTGCCTGATGCACCGCCTTCCACAAATCGGCTGTGCATAGGCTTGGAATCGAAACTGGAACAACCAGCCCTTGAAAATGGATTCCCACAAGGGCTAGAATGTTCATTAACTTCTCTAGGCATTGAAGCAGAAGAAGTTGATTTCTGTGGCACATGCAAAGCATCAGGCTGCTTCTTGTGGGCAGAAACTTCCCTTGAAGGACCTGATGGATCCTCCTCTGTTGTTTTAGAGCTATGCCTCCTACTGCTGCTTGAATGTGTAGTTTCTGAATAAGGGGCAGAACCAAGTTGAAGCAGAGCTGCTGTGAACCATGTCGAGCCCTCACTTGAAAGCCTTAGCTGCTTTTCAGCTTCAGAAAGAAGCTTCAGAGCTTGCTTTAATCGCTCCAATTCTGCTTCGGTCACTGGAGAGAGCACCACCATAAACCCCGCCCCCCAAAAAAGAAAAGAAGCCACCCCACAGCCAACATCAATTAATAAATAATAAATAAAAAGGTATCCACAGTGTTTATGGAAAAAATATTTAAATGTACAGTTTGAACCCTCTGTAAGCCTGCAAAGTAAAATAAATTCCAAACAGTGTAGAGAACTTATGCTAAAATATAGCAGAATTGACTACAAAAAATAATATCTGGATGGTCTCAAATTGTTAATATAAGATATACAGGGTTGTCGAAGACACTGGTTCTAAATACCTAGGTATGACATCACAATCCATTACGTAATTAATAAATAAGAAAGATTTGTTTATAACATAATAATCATTATTTCATAAAACAACAAACAGCCTTATCCCAACTATTTGGGGTCAGCTACACGAATCATTATTTCATACAACCGTAAAATATAGACCAATATTCCTAGATAAGAAGAAAAATAATTAAGCTGTAGAAGTAGTACATATTGTGCTAAATAAAAACATGGCCAAGGATTATTAAGCTTTTGAGCAGTGTCCAATACACGAATCAGAGTAAGGCGAAACTAGCAAATACAATCTTGTAGCCATGTAACAAACTAGAAAATTCTGAAAGTGGGTTTCTTTACTTCCATTGACACACTGAAATTATAGACTGGATCATGAAATTTGAAGACAAACACTTTTGAGTATCATTTGGGATTTTATAGTCCAGATCAAAACAAATCCTAGAAATTTATTTTAAAAGGAATAAGAAAAGAATGTAAAACCATATAAAAAATGAGGTGGGTGGGGTATTATGAGTAAAATTAGCTATATCCTATCAATCAAATTTAATATTAATACCAAAATTTACCATTCAAAAAAATATATATTATACCTAATTTTGAATAGTAATAAGCTAAAATAAAGCAACAAAACCAATCTAATACAGAATAGAAATCAGATAGAATAAACTATCAGTACCACAAGATTGATTACAAGATGGGATAGGTGAGTAGTACTTACAACTTCGGCCACCAAAAAATGAACCACTGCAATTTGAATCAATCAAGTGATGAGTTCCAGCAATGATATCCATAATAAGGCCTGCTAATTGAGACATCAAGGCCATTGGTTCAACCCCAGAATCCATCAACTCTCTGGCTCTCTTCACTGTTTCTGCCGTGTCTGATGACATGGCCAACTCCAAAAGATCAAGTAATTTCTCATCCGAAACAACCCCCACCTATGGAAAAGAAGTAATAGATTATGGCAAGAACTCTGATTCACTCAACTAAATAAGGGATTAAATGATCTAAGCAAGCTGATTGAAAATAATCTGCTCATAAACTAATAACGAAATTGTGGAGATAAACTGTATTGAACCAAAGCAACAATCCATAAACTGTAGCTCAATCTACTAGCCTGTTTTCTACAAGTTTCCCATTGAGACAGCTTAGTCAGCCTATATTAGCAAAGACAGTGACCAAAGCCATGTTTTGAGCATTGACTGCTCTAAGTCCCCCCAAGAAGAAAAAAGAAGGAAAAATAAAAGATTATATTAAGCTTCATATTGTAAACAAACTAAAATAGTGAAGCTGACAATGTTGAAACTCAAAGGGAGCATGAAGAGCACACTTACAAGTTCATTTACTAGAGATGTAGTGATTCTTTTTCCTAGCAAACTCAATTGGTCTAACATAATTTCAGCATCTCGAAGCGAACCATCCACATTCAAAGCGATCAGATCCAGCGCGGCTGATTCAACATCCATATTCTCATCTGCTGATATCTTCTTCAACCTGGATACGATATCAACATCTTTGATTTTGTTGAAGATGTATTTCTGGCACCTTGATAGTACTGAACGAGGCACATTATCGAGATCCGTCGTTATGAATATGAAGATCACGTGTGGTGGTGGTTCTTCAAGAAGCTTCAGAAACGCTGACCATGTTTTGGAGGGTAACAAATGACACTCGTCAATAACAAAGACCTTGTAACGTGAAAAAGATGATGAGGGCCACATGGACAGGTTTTTTAACAAGAACTTGACCCTATCTATTCCCTTCTTATTGGTAGCATCCACTTTTCTCAGGTCCGTGCTCTTATCAGAGATGAAATCAGTGCATTCCTTGCAGAGCCCACATGGCTTAGTTTCTGCAGTATTCCGGCAGTTCAAAGCAGCAGTAAATATTCTTGCTGTTGATGTTTTTCCAGTCCCACGAGGGCCTTGGAAAAGATAGAAGGGAGCAATTCTTCCCTTTGAAATGGCATTAATAAGCGACTGCACTACAATATTCTGCCCAACTAATTCATCAAAGAACCTCGGACTATATTTCTGACTCAAGCTCATAATATGATCTGGAGTCCCTTCCTCGGCTCCACCTGTAACAGCCACTAGCTCTAACCCTTCTTGACTTCTGCAGCTTGATGACCATCTCCGACCATCCAAGCGACTCAAAGCCTCCAAGTCAATCTCCCCAAAATTAGTAGAAAGCTCATCATCACTTTGTCCAGTGTCAGACCCTCCTCTGCCATCACAACCGTTAGTCAACAATGGCAGACCTTGGGAAGATCTTGAAACAAATTTGCGCTTGTTAGAGCTTGATGATCGACGCTTATGATACAGTGTCTGGCTTCCACATAGGATGCTTCTTCCTTTTCTCCTCAAACTATCAGAAAGTGAAGGTGAGTAACAACCTCCACTGCCCCTATGCTTAGGTGTCCTCTTTGACCAGTAGCAAGGAATCCCGCATCCTTGGTGCCTTGGCAGATCTAACTGATCCACTTCATCACCCTTGAAGGAAGCTGTAGTGCCATCCCAAGACCCAACAGTACTGGGGTTTCGGTTCCCATATCTATTGCATGAACTGGTTGATGCTGGGGTATACGAATAAGAAGAGTCCTCCCTTCGACTACTTCTCAAGAGTTTGGATGAATGGGACCGATTTCCATGTCTGGGAAGCCAAGGCGATGCTGATCGTGGAGTGTACCCTATTTTTTGAGTTAAGTTATTCACTAATATCTGTAAATCCTCAGAGTTGCAATATTCTGTGTCATCGGATTGCTCAATCAAGTTAATTGTTCCCCCTAATGAGATAGCTGGAAAATCCAGCGAGTTCATATTTGTTAAGTTTCTGATGTGTTGTCTGGAAGAGGCAGAACCTTTCTTCAACTTCCTAAATGTTCTTCTCACCGGAGTCTCTACGCTTTCTACTCTGGCTCTGTAAACAAAGATAGGATCCTCAAGATTAGTATCGCTCTTAGAATCTTCTTTATGGGCATCATTCAAACTCTCTTTAGGACTCCTGGGAACTGATCCTTCTTGCTCAAAATTTTCCTCATCTAACTTTTCCCCGCTGTCACTTGATTTGCCAGATTGCCTCCAGTTGTAGAGGAACACCTTTTTCCGACTATTTGCACTTCTAAAGGGCAGATGTGACTCATGTTCAGGATACTCATTGGTGTGATATGCTCCAATGCAGTCTTCTCTAGTTCCATTTCCATAGTTCCAACTAGAAGGTGCAACTATAGATCTGGAACGCAAAGGAGACCTCCATGAAGAACTAGTTTCAGGGTCACGTAAATACCGTGCAGCCTTCCGAAGGGCAGTAAGTTCCTTCTTCCAGTGAAGATCACTTTGATCAACACGGACATCTGACATTTTCTCTAGTGGTTTAGAAGATCCAAGTACAAAGCCCCATCCAAATGAAAGCTTACAGAAACACAACTTTAACACAACACCCCCATTTAAACATGCATGCTCACTCTTATACACCAGACAGAATCCTCTGTACTACATTAAAAGTCCCCCTACATCTAATCTCAAAATTAACTCCAAATTCCATAATCCAGAATAAATTTTGATTTGATGATGTGCATATACAAAGCCTGATCTTTTTATTCTGCATTACAACTGCACAGAGAAAGAAAAAAAAAACATACATGTAAGAACATTAGTGAGCCACATGATGATCCAGCAGACATAAAAAAAGAGAAAAGAAGTAATGGCTGTCAGCAACCTTGGTTCAGCTCAATTGAGATTAATTTTAGGAGGAAATTCGTATGAAGAATGAATTTTTCAAATTAATATATGCAGAAATGTATTTAGGGGAGGGATTCTATTCTGATTAGAGTGGCGTACCTCTATAGTTTTACCTAGATTATGTAATATAGGAGTACATAAATCTTTGGGCACTTAATAAGGACAGGTATTCTAGACATTTTATCCCCTTAAAATTAACTGGAGTTGATATTTTGTAATGTCAGAAGAAATCTGAAGAGATTCTCAATAATGGGGGGATAACAAACAAAAATGTAGAACAAGGGAAAATATATACCTAACCAAAACCATGGGTATTGGTACAAAATCCACTATCAAGAACCATTACAAGGAATGGTACGAACAAAGGTGATTGGTGAAGGATTTTCAAATTTCAAAAGCTATTGAAACCGCTAACATGTTTCAAAGGTAAGTGATGCGGACATAATCAAGAGGTTATTGTATGTGCCAATCCACAAGAGAAACAAGTTAAGGGCGGAACCGAAAGATGGGTTAATTTAAGTGTTTTAAGAGGTGGGATATTCTTGTAATAAGACCAATAGTGCCACATGTAATTTGGGATTTTTTTAGTTCAAGGGTTATTTTGTAATAAAGCATCGTTGCTAAGGGTATTTTAATATTTTTAGTGAGTCAACAAGTCAAAGTAGGGCCCTTTTGGAGTGCTAGACGAAATTCTCTAAAAAACCTTAATTTTGACAGCTTGGTTTTTAGAAAATCAATGTTTTAGTAGTTTTAAGTTTAGGAAAGTCTTAGGTATCAAGTAGGCTAGTTAATTTAGGACTTTCTATTCTAGTTCTTGTTATGTTCTTAGTGTTTTGAGCCTATATAAAGGGCTGCATGTTTTTGTATTGGTAGACATGATGATGCAAACAACATTATGCGACTTATGTATGTGCCCCCACATAAGAGAGCTAGATTCAAGTGTACATGTTATGTGAGGTTATTTAGGGTCTTCTAAGGGAGGTAACATTTATTTTATGTGTCCATGTAATAAAGCCAATAGTGCCAACAAAATTTGGTGGATTTTTTTAGAGTAATCCCATTTTTTATGTTTAGCTTGATTTTGGTGTCATTAGATAGGTTATTCAGTTAACTTTATTACTGAGACCATGATTCAACAAATCTAAGGTGATTTGGGAAAGTTTTGACCAAATTACTAAGGGGGTGTCAATAAATGGGAATAGTGTTTTTTGAAAGCCTTAAGCTTTAGTAGTTTAGACTTTAGGAAATTTTATGTTTTAGAAAGTCTAGGAATTAGGAAAACGTGTGCAACAAATTGTTAATGTTTTTTGTAAGTTTAGGATTTTTGAAAGTGTGTTTTAGGAAGTTTTAAATCTTAGAAAGTTTAGGTAGTAAGTTACATGTATTTTAGAATATTTTATTTTTTTGAAAGTTTTAATTTCATTAAGATGTAAAAATATTTAAAGTTTTTGAAGAATAAACAAGTTTTTGAAGATTTAAGTGTTCCCAATGTATGGTTGTGGCTATGTTCTCCTATCCAAAGGTTGATGCCATCTCCTAGGCTCCCATTTCTCTCCATGTGGATTGTAACACACCCTAGTGCACTTGTGAGTATCTACCTCACCCTCCCTGTTTCTTCCAAGTATCTCTCTTATCTTATTCTCTTTCTACGTTTCTCTGAGTTTCTTATTCTCTTCTTTCTTTCTTTCCATTTTCTTCTCTTATTCGTATTCTTCTTTTTCTTCTTTCTCCTCTTGAAACCTCCATTAAAATACCTTCAAGTTTATGAAATTCTTCAATTTTATCTATACGAACTTGTCAGAATTTCATGAAATTTCTGACTGCATAACCCTTAAACACATTAAAAGCTACCCTAAAAGCTTCATAAAATTCTGATGCGTTAAAGGGGTATTTTGGTAATTTTAGGATTTCAGTCCAAAATTACAGAACCCTTTTAGGCTCTTTTTGTCTATTTTCTTCTCTTTTTCTATTTTAATTCCTTCACATCTTCTATCTGTAATTTATTTTCTGATTCTTAAATTTTTGTGGCTACTTGTTTGTTTCTAAACTCTATACTTGATTTATTTTGCTTTTACATCCTTTATTTAAATTATTTGAAGCCTTTGGAATTATTCCACATAAATTTTTGATATCTTCTCCATTGTATTGCATCATAGGAATTATTGAATTAAAGTTTGGTTTGTTTGGGTTTTATCCCTCCTTTTTCCCCTTTTCCATAGTTTTAACCATGTGAAACCTAAGGTTTTTCCCTGGTCTCTATTTTCTTCTTCCTATCTTTTATTTCTCTTCTATCCATTGTTCTCTCTTATTCATTCATCATTTCTTCTTCTTACCTCTTTTATCTCCATTTCAATCTACATTTAAGGTGTTGTCATCAATACCATCAAAGACTGAGTTGTTGAAAAAGATTCTCCACGGGTTTATGAAACCCCATTAAAGAAGTAAAGCAAGTTTGAGTTTTTATAATTTTCTGTATCAAAATTTGATGGAATTGTATAGGAATACTAACGAGGACATGAAAACCTAGGTGGAACCTACACATGGGTCAATTTGTGAAGAATTTGGAAGTCTACAAGGTTTACATCAGAAGAAGGAGTTTTGCTTCCATTTGGAGCAAAATTAGAGCTATTTTGAGCCACTTTCTATTTTTTTAAGGCATGTGAGGCCCATTTTCCCATGATTGTGGGACCACATTTGGACACCTTCCAATACAAGACATGTGACTTTACTTTATTTCAGTTTATAGAGCTTACTTTTCTATTTTAGGATTTTATCTTCTTTTTTTTTTTTTTTGAGTTTTTAGCCTATAGGGGCATAATTGTAATTTTTGAATTTTATGGACTTATGTGCAAAATCAGAAAATTAGAGGGATAAGTGCATGTGCACATTAGGGAGTTTTTTTATTTTGTTTTTCTACTTTATTTGGGTTAGTTTCCAATTTAGTTATAATGTAATTAGGTCTTTTTTTATTATATATACCAAGAAAAAAAAGGTGGTGGGGACACCCAAAATTTTAAAAAGAAAAAAATGAAAGCTTTGCTCTCCTCTCTCTCACAGCCGGCTGCTTCTCTTGGAGTTCTTGCTTGAAATCTCCTTGGTCTACCTACAATGAGCAAGAGTTGGTGATTTCTCTTGCAGGGGTTAGTGATTTTCCTAGGTATTTATCCAAAGTTATCTTCTCTATCATCTTCTTCTTCTTCCTCCTTCTTTACTATTGTTCTTGATCCATCTTACTACCTACAGTTGCCACAGTCCATTAAAGCCCTCCATATACCATCCTATATCATCTTTCCACCTCCTCCCTCCATCTTCATAATCTCTACCCTTCTTTCTATCAATTGGCTGCCTTACTAATACCCAAAAGCAGAAAAAATCCAAGAAGTCAATCAAGTACCCATCACCCTGTGCCCAGAAAATTTTCCAGCAAGTTTTCAATCATTCTTTTTGTTGTTTTATCAAGGGATTACTTCCCTTATTCGTGCGGCAGACTTAGGAGTCAAATCCCAAGTGTTTTGATAATTCAAAACCCATGCAAGAAACCTGTATGGCTGGGCAGATTTTTTTCCTCCCTTTATGAGTTTTTTTAAAGAAAACCTATTTCTTGGCATTCGGAAATACGTGGGGCCGTTCACTTACATCACAAAAGATATTTGGGTGTTTGTTTGCTTGAAATTTGAAGAAAAATCAGAAATTTTACATGCTTTAGACTTCATAATTTTCTATTGAATATTTTGGACCCTCTAAGTGTTTGACAAATTGTGTAAGAGGGATTTTGGCCTTTTGTTCTACATCAAATACTTTTATGACTCATCTAACACCAAACAAATTTTTAAATTTTCTAACGCACGAGCAGGGTATTTTGATAATTTTGTGGGTTTGTCCAGCAATTCTATAATTTCCCTTTAGGTTATTTCTTTCTCTCTTTCCCTTCTTTTCTTCCCAAATCTCTTCCAAAACTCTAATTCTCCCTTTCAATTCTTATATTTTCTTAAAATTTTGGATCTTGAAAGTATTTAAAGAATCAAATTTCTTACTTCTGCATCATTTTTGTCTATTCTCTTACATCCAATTCGTAGCCCTAGCATTATGCTGCATCAATTTTGGTATTAAGAGCTTATATCCTACAACAGTAAGGGAACAGGCATGGTACGAATGAAGGATAGGAAACACCGAAAGGTAAGGCCACTTTGCTCGCAATGAAGGAAAGAGGTCCACCAGCTCAAAGGAAATCAAGGGATTGCAGGGGCAGTGGAATCGTGATTTCGGAAGGGTGTCTAGCCGAGAAGAGGCAAGTTAGAGTGTTGCCCGTGAGGGGAAAAGGTAAGGAGGTGGTGATAGAGCACGATGTCACATAGGATGAATCGTCAGATTATGAGACCTTATGAGCAGGGATGGGTCCAGATACTCCACTACAGCCTTCATTATGTGGACATGGTTAAGAGACTTTTGTATGTACCCCCACACAAGAGGACAAGATTCAAGACATGGGTATGGTGTGGATTATTTAAGATCTTTTAGAAGTGGGCATTTTTGTAATATAAGGCATTTTGCCAAGGGGGTTTTTTGGGTTTTTATTTTGAAGGGTTTTATTATAATAAGGATGAAACAGCCAATGTCTTTTTGGAAAGATAATAAGGGGCGACAACTAGTGTTTTGTCATTTTTGTCGGTCAACTAAGTCAACAAATGAGACCCATAACCAAGCTAGTCGACAGCCCCATAAGTTAAGTAGTTTTAGGAGTCTTTTAAATATAACTAAAGAGGGCCCACAACTGTTAGTCATACAGCCATTTATTTGGGTTTATTTTGAGCTTTAAAAATTAGATTTGTGGGACTCAATAAATCCTAATCAACAGCCCCTCCTCTAGGTAGTTTTAGAAGTCTAAATAATTAAGAAACTTTGGTTGAGGAGAGTCGTAGATTCTAAGGAGTGGTTATTTAGAAGTTTCTATTATAGAATAGAAGTTAGGAGTTTTTGATTTTTATGGTTACTATTATTTTTAAGCTTTGTAAGCCTATTTAATAGGCCTCCACTACTTGAATAAAGGCAGTGAAGATAATTAATTGTTTTTAAAATTGTGAGTTGGCCGTGGCACCCCCCCCCTTATGAACCTCAACAAACCTTCAAATTTCTGAAATACAATGATTTGACACATCAAATGTTGTCCGAATTCAATGAAATTTTAACCCTAGGACCTCAAGTATGTCAAAACATATCTAGAAAATTTCAGAATTTTTTAACGCACGACCAAGGATACTTTGATAATTTTGGGGTTCTTCCTAGAAATTCCATAATTGCCCCTTCTGGGTTCTTACCCCTCTTTGTTCCTTTCTTTGCTTCTCTAATCCCTTCCTAAGCTTCCTAAACTCCTTTGCTTCCTAATTGTTTTGGTTACTTTCCTTTAAGCCTTAATTACATAATTCTGTCCTAAAGCTTCCACACCATATTTGTGCATCATCCTACATCAATTTTGGTATCAAAGCCAGGTTAGCAACTGGTTCTATCTAGCTGAAATCTTGGGAAATCAAATTCAGCTTGGTTTTAAAACCATGCGAATTAGCAACAAGGACTTGTATGTGGAATTAAAGCAAATACCCAAGAGCTTGAGGTTACAAGGAGAGATGCAACTAGGATGGACAATGTTTCCGCTGAGATGAAGTCCATGAACGCTACTTTAAAAAAATTGCTATTTGACCAAACTAGACTACTACAAGTTCCAGTGCCCGTCCAAATCATAAGCCTACGAGTTGACAAGGAAAATGATGGTGTGACGTGAATATCCCCACCCATTCCTTTACCACCAGTCATGCAGCCAATTAAGTCCACAAGCAAGACTTTGCCAAAATGCACAGATATTCTCGTTCAATCCAAGGCCAGAAAGCGATCCAAGAAGCAATTATAGGAAATAAAGCAAACCAAGCAAGATGTTTCATACAAGAAGTCTTCTCTTTTAAGTCCTCTGCCACACCTCCCACATTTACTACTGGTTCTAGAAATATGATTGACAATCAGCTGTGATGGTGGTACCCTGTTCAGAATTCAAGGACGAATTTCTCCCCACCCCAGGAGAATGATGCGGACATGGTAAAGAGACTTTTATATGTACCCCAAACAAGAGGACAAGATTCAAGACATATGTATTGTGTGGGTTATTTAAGATGTTTTAGGGGTGGGTACTTTTGTAATAAGGCATTTTGCCAGGGGAGGTTTTGGGTTTTTATTTTGAGGGGTTTTATTGTAATAAGGTTGAAACAGCCAAGATCTTTCTGGGAAAACAATAAGGGCCGACAGCTAATGTTTTGTCTTTTTTAAGGGTCTACTAAGTCAACAAATGGAGCCCACAACCAAGCTAGTTGACAGCCCCATAAGTTGAGCTAATTTAGGAGTCTTTAAAGACAACTAAAGAGAGCCCACAACTATTGGTGGTACAGCCATTTATTTGGGTTTACTTAGAGCTTTAAAATCAGATTTGTGGGGCCCAATAAATCCTAGTTGACGGTCCCTCCTCTACGTAGTTTTAGAAGTCTAAATAATTTGGAAACTTTAATTGAGGAGAGTCCTAGATTTTAAGGAGTGATTATTTAGAAGCTCTTTTAATTAGGAGTTTCTTTTTCTTTCTTTTTGATTTTTTTTATTTGTAAGCCTATTTAATAGGCCTCCATGACTTGAATGAAGGCAGTGCGGATGATTAACTGTTTTTAAAATTGTGAGTTGGTCATGCCCCTCTATCCCTATTCCCCCTTCTTTTGTCATGGTTTGAATCTAAAGACTCCCCTCCTCTCCTATTTCCTCTCTTCTTTCTCCTCTTACCTCTCATGATTTCTTCTTCTTCTTCTTCTTTATCTCTTATTCTCATCCTCTCACTGATACTATCCCCATTCCTCTTTCTTTCTTCCAAATTATCCCTATTTTCAAAAGCAAGGTGTTTTTTTTTGAAAGCTCCTAGTATCTACAGCACACATTCAACACGTTTGAATTTACTGGAACACTTACAGACCCCATCGTGCATCATATTTCAGGTATTTAATTCATTATTTTTTAGGTTATTTTCTCTAAGTTAGACTACTTTAAATTTTGAGCATTCCATTTACATATTTTGTAATAAATTCAGGTCTTAACATGCACTAATCTGAATTTTCTTTATCTCCTTAAGTGAATTTTTTGGATTTATACAAACCAGAAAATCATTCCCCTCTAGAAATCTTATTTCCCTTCTTTTCTTTTAGGGTTTTGATTCCCTAAGGATCCCCTATAAAACCCCCAAACCTCCACTTTTATTCCCCTTTCCATTAGATGGTTCTATCACAGGATTCCCACTGGGTTTAGGTGAACCACCATTAAAAGACCTTCAAATTTATGAAATTCAATGATTTGACACATCAAATCCTGTCCGAATTCAATTAAATTTCAACCTTAGGACCCTCAAAATGTCAGAACATATCTGAAAAAATTCATAATTTTCTGATGCACGACCAGTGGCATTTTGGTAATTTTGGGGTTCTGCCTAGAAATTTCAGAATTGCCCTTCTGGGTTCTTACCCTCTTTGCTTCTATAATTCCATCCGAAGCCTTCTAAACTCCTTTGCTTCCTAATTTTTATTGAATCCTCAAATTTGTGATTCTTTGGGTTACTTTCCTTTAAGCCTTAATTACATAATTTTGTCCTAAAGCTTCCACACCATATTTGGGCATCATCCTACATCACTTCCAATATGGGGATGGTATGCCAAGTGGAAGCAATCATAGTACAAAGAATGATGAGCTTCCCACCAATTTCTTGAGAGCTCGGAGCATCTGTAAATAACTAACGTGAGGAGACAAGGCTGAATTTCCTGATAGAGAGGGCCTCTCGATAGAAATTGAAGATGGCGTGATTGCAAGGGCTTATGAAAGTGGTGAGGATTATGTATCATAGGATGGCAATTTGGGTGTTAATCCCATTTCAGACAACCCAATTATGATTCTACCTCCTCCATCACCCTCCGATTGGGTGATGGAATTAAGCAAACAACTGGAGATCTCTTTCAATGGATTTGAGCATATGGCAAAAGATTTGTTTCGAGAAATTGAAAGGAGAAGGAACCTCGGTCAGTCCAAGAAGAGTGGGTGGTGTGCCTGGAAAAGCTAGTGTGGTAAGGTGGTGTGCCTAGAAAAGCTAGTGTGGTAAGGTGTAACAATGAACTTAAAAGGCTATAGTCGTTGGTTAACTATGAGGGAAAAGAAGAGGACAACAAAGGTAGAAGTCGCCATAGGGGAGAGGAGGAAGAAGGGATAGAAAGGAACTAGTGGTTACCCATAAAGTTAAATATCCACTCGTGGAATGTTAGAACCTTGACTTCGAGGAACGTAGGCTATGTGTGAAAGATGTGTGCAGTTGTTGGAAGATTGACATTCTTGTGCTTTAGGAGACAAAAATGAGGAAGTTTGGGCAAGTTGAAGCTTTGGAGGCATGGACCGAAGGAATTGAGAGTTGTACATAAAAAGGTACAAAACAGGTCGGGAGGCCTTCTTATGGCCTTCAACAAAGACATGATGGAAGTAAACAACACAATGATTGACAACTTGTCACTATCCCTACAATGCCAATCGATTGCAGATTCTTATGAGTAGGTATTATCGGGGATTTATAGCCCAAATGATCAATTAGTGCGGCACCTAATGTGGGAAGATGATGAGGACATCTTACCACGTGGCAACCTCAGGGTGTGCCAGCACAGGAAGAGGGTTCCTTTGAGCCTTTACATGGACTAGGATGTTTGTGGAGGGCATTGCTTCGATCTGGGACAGATTTGAGGTATTTTGAGTATTTACCTATATTTGTGGCATGTGGGGGTCCACTTTCCCTTGATTGTGAAGCCACATGTGTGTGCTTGCATGGAGGACATATAGCTAGACTTTATTGGATGTTTTTTTTGTTTTCAGTCTTTTATTTCAGGTTTATAGACTGTTTTTATTGTTTAGTGAAGTTAGAGGCACAATGGGAATTTGAATTATTTATATTGAGCATAAGTGGAAGTGTCACAAAAGCCTTTCATAAAGGCTTGGTCGACCACCATAGTAGAGGGAGATGTTTTTATTTTTTTCTTTTATTTTTTTATTTTTTATTTTTGCTTTCTATTTTGTAAACCAAGGGGTAAAACCCTAATTTTGAGTTTATAAATTAGGGGGGAAGGGCCTCTTGGTCGACTACCTATATTTTGAATTAAATTTTGAAAGCTAAAAGCTCTCTCTTCCATACGGCTGCAACTCTCCAAGTCTCTACCTAGCTAGGACTAAGTGTGGATTGGTGATTTTCTACATTTATTTATCTTCTTCTCTTTCTCCCATCTTCTCCCTCATCATCTTCTTCTTCTCCATCTTGATTTTCTGCTTCCTTGAAATCTCCATCGCTGAAAACCTTGAAAATGCATCTTCATACACTTCCATAATCTCCCATCTACATCAATCTTCACCCCTTCACTTCATAGACACCCACACACCAGCCGGCCACCATATTCTTGTTCCCTTGCAATCCTTTAGCATCTAACCACTCCCCCATACCAATTGGCTATATCACAACCCAGAAAATTCTTTGAACTTTATTAAATAAACTGAAAACCCATGCTGTCAGATTTTTCCAGCAACCTTTGCATCAGGTTTTCTTCAATTCTCATCACTATTTAATAACCCACACCAGGTGGCTACATAATCATTCCCTTTTCTATGTGTTTTTTATTAAAAATTTTAAAACACCTTGCATAGCGACCTGCAGCTAGACTGGGTTTGCATTCTTCTTTAAAATTTTAAAGAAGACAACTCTTTCAATAGCCGGCTGAACAAGGGATTCTCTCCTTAGCTCAAGCAACACTTGGGGTTGTTCTTTGATTGAGGTTTGGAGAAAATCACCAAGTATACACACTTAACTTTCTGTTGTGGGAATACTTTGACACACAAAGTGTTTGAAGAAAGTCCACAAAGAAGGGTACTTGAAGATTTTGGATTCTATGTTGGTGGCTGATCAAAGACCTGTGTTGGGAGGAATTCTATTATGTTGATACAGCTGGTTAACTGATGGAGGGCATGTTCTAAGCCTCTACACTTCAAGGAAAGGTTGCTGCCCAAGTTTGAATACATTACCACAATCCACATAATTGCTTGTTAACCCCTTTCCTGTAATGAGCCTATATATTTTCATACCCACACTTAATTCATACACTTGCTGCCAGCACCCTTCCTTTCCCCTTATTATAGCCTATCTTTATTCCCTCTTGTAGGTTTATTTGCATTGTTTGTTTAGCTAGTCCCTAATAGGAAAGTAATTGATAGTCTAAGCATATAGGGGCACTTTATTCTCAGATTTTTATATGTTCTTATTAGACTTATGAGTGATTTCTATTACTAGTTCTTTTCTTTTAATTGTTAATGCATTTGATTTGAGTAGGAATCTAGTTTATTATTTGATTTGCTAAATTATTTCACTGTGGATATCTTTATACCTCATTTATCTCATGCATGCTGCATCAGAAGAGCTGAAGGAGATACATGCACAATGGCCGTGGCTGCTGCTATGGTGCATTAGGGGAGATTTCAATATTGTGTGGTTCCTGTCGAAAAAGAAAGGAACGCATTTTCTTAACTTACAGATGCATTTTTTTTTTTTTTTTTAATTTCATCTATGGAGTTAATTGATATTCCACTTGCAAGAGCAGAGTATACATGGTCAAGTAAACATGAAACTCCAGCCATGAGCAAAATCAACAAGTTTTTGGTCACGACTGACAGGGAGGAACACTTCAACCATCTGTAGCAAATTGCACTACCCAATCCTGCTTCAAATCATCTCCTGATTTTACTAGAAAATGAGGAAAGCATAAACAGCCCAACCCCTTTCCACTTTGAGATGATATGGCTCGAGGTGGAAGGTTTCAAAGACAAGATTCATGAATGGTGAAATCCTGCACGTTCCAAGGGATAGTGAGTTTCATCCTTCCAAAGGGTGAAGGCATTAAAGATGGCGATTAAATGGTGAAACAAACAAGAGTTGGGTAAAGTGAAAGAACGGAAACAAAATATTTTTCAAAGATAGATGTAGACAGAAAAGAACAATGTGGGTCCATCTCAACGGATGAGAAAATAAGCGAGAAAAGGAAAGGAGGGAATACAGTGCTTGCTAAAGATGAAAGAAATATGTTGGAAACAGAAATCCCGCATACAATGGTTACATGCACAGGACAATAACACAAAATGGCTAGCATGAGGTCTGACAAGAATCAAATTGATAAACTAGAGGGGGGCTGTGAGATGATTGCTGAAAAAGATAACGTTTGGCGAAATGCATCAGGGAGTATTATCAATCTCTATACAAGGAGAAACTCATCACAAGGCCTCGGATGGATGGTATATCTTTCCTATCAATCTCACAAGATAGAATAGTGTGGTTGGAACAGTCTTTCACTAAACAGAAGATTATAGCAGCTTCGAAGAGCCTTAAAAATGAAAAAACATCGAGCCCTGACGGCTTTCCAATGAAGTTCTGTAAAGAATTTTGGGATGTTATTGGTAGTGATGCAAGCAATAGAGGAGTATAACTAGAAAGTTGCACTATGCAGAAGCTTGAATGCCTCTTTTATTGCCCCAATCCCAAAGAAGAAAGGGGGCGGAAGAAATTAAAGACTTTAGACCGATTACTCTGCTGGGAAGTTTGTACAAGTTGCTGTCAATAACCCTTGCCTGAAGTTTAAAAGAGGTGAGATGAGCTTTATAATTTCCCCTTCACAAGGTGCATTTGTAAAGGGAAGATAGCTTATTGATTGCTCCTTAATGGAAAACGAATGCATTGATTCATGGTATAGAGGGAAAACATGATGGTGTAGTGCATCAAGTTGATATGGAAAAGGCATACAACCAAATCAATTGGTTTTGCCTCAATTACATCATGCAGGAGATGGGCTTTGGGTGGAAATGGCACAAGTGGATCAAAGTATGTATATTAACAATGTCATTATCAGAATTAGTGAATGGCTCATCAAAAGATTTCTTCCGAACTAGCAGGGGTTTAAGACAGGGAGACCTGCTTTCCCCTTTTCCTTTTAATTTGGTTTCAAAAGATCTTAGCTTGCTAACAGCCAAAGCTGAGGAATTGGGCCTGATTAAGGGATGCTTAGTAGCAACAAACAGATGAGTCGTTGTTTTTTATCAAGGCGTCAGCTAGCACATGCAAAATCTCCAGTGCCTTTTGCTCATTTTTGAGGCAGTAATGGGCTTGGAAAAAAACCTAAAGAAGAGCAAGCTCTGGGGTGGGAAATGTTGCAAAAATATCAAAGACAGCCTCCATCATTAGATGTCAAGTTGCAGAATTACCAATGACATATTTTGGGCTACCCCAAGGCTCTAAATATAAGGCCAAATCAATTTAGGATCCTGAAATACAAAGAATGGAGAACTGTTTAGCAATGTGGAAAGGTCGATATCTATTAAAAAGGGGGAAAACTCATTTTGCTAACAAGCGTACTCTCCAGTCTACCTTTTTACTTTTTATCGTTGTTTAACAGCCCAATGTTACGTGATACATCGGCTGGTTAAGTTGCACAGAGATTTCTTATGGGCAGCACCGAATGGGGATAGAAAATTCTACCTGATGGGCTGGAAGAAGACCTACACGCCAGTAGATCAAGGTGGCCTGGGAATAAGGTCTATAAAGCTCATGAATAAGGCCCTTTTGTCTAAATGGCTATGGCGGTTTAGGGAGAAGAAGAACAACTTGTGGAGGACTCTAACAAAAGCAAAGTAAGGGTTGCGAAACAAACGCTGGGATTCCATACAACCGATGGGGTCTTTTGGGCGTGGCATATGGAAAGGAATTGCTAGTGGATATGAGACCTTCTTACAAAGGGTTGCTTTTCTATTATGGCTGGTCACTTGGGGTAAAGTGTTAACAATTGATAACTTGATGGCCAAAGGAATGCCCATCCCAAACGGATGTTCAATGTGCTGCTCCAATGCAGAGACGATAGCTCATCTATTCCTCCATTACCCACCGGCTCATTCATCATGGTGCTTCTATATAAGTTGTTTCAAAAGGGGTGGGTGATTCATGCCTAAATGGGGCAGATGCTTGAACAATGGTGTCAAGGGGGCCTCACGATCAAGTTGACTTGGAGAAGCATCCCTACTGAAGTTGTTGGGGTTTTATGGCAAGAGAAGAACTGACTGGTTTTTTAAAACTCAGCCTCGGATCTTCGGATGTTACAAAAAAAAAAAAGCTATCTCACAATTGTATGCTTGGTTATTGCATTTGGAGCTTTTTTCTAAGTTTCCTCTTCATCAATGGATCTCCGATTGGGGTACGATTGTATATACGCAGCTTTCTCCCTCTTGAAGGGATGTATTCCTCATACATTCCACTTTTCATCTAATAAAACTTCACCTTACTGATAAAAAAAACCTCTGGATTGTCTATAGCTCAAAGTTTGATCATTCCAATAAAGAGTTGTCCTTTTGGACATCCTAAGGATATTCGGATGATGGTCCACAATTATTGTGCAAGTATTCATTGTTTATATAATTATGAACATCCAATTGAGACCAATTTAAGTCTCTGTCAAATCAAAAAGATGTTCTAAAGTTTTAATGATTTGGGTCAATGACTTCATGGGCACATATGCAACATTAACAAAACATTTTTTCTTACAAAATTACATCTCTCCACTGGTGTGAATCCCCATGGGCAAACCTAAAGAATCATAAAACATTTCAGAAGCCTCAATTTAAAAACCACACAGCCAATGTTCCACATTTTTCTTTTAATAACATTCAGGTATGGTCACTATTCTTTAATATAAATTCTAGTGAACCAAACCAAATATGCTCTCAAGCACTTCAAATTTCATGCTATTCTACCTTATTAATTCCATTTGAGAAAAGAAAAGAAAAGAGAAGAGAAGAGGGAAAATAGATGAAAACAGCAAATATAGATAGAAGATTTGAATAGAAGCTTGGTCTTAGTAATGAATGGTAATTCACACTAGAGTCAAGCCAAGAAAAGAACAAATATGACCTGGGTTTTGTAATTGACATAACCAGAAGGCTAAGGATTGCAACATCAATCATAAGACCTAACCAAAAATTGTTCATCTGAAAGCTACAACCGGATATCGCTTTGCAGGAAAAAATATTTTAACCACCTATATTTTGTCACCACAGGATATCTCAAAGAAAACAAAAAGTAGATCTAAGAGCCCTTGGAGTTGTCTTGAAGTAGATTGATAAGATAGTATGCAATAGAAATTATCTAGTAACAGAGAGCTTCAAACGAAAATGCAGATCTTCATAAGTGTAATTACAAACACATTCAACTGGATTTTGTAACGATGCATCAAATAATTCAAAATCCTATGAAGTTAACCCTCCAACAAATGGTAAAACATTAGCTTCCACTGAAACATTGGGATTACCTGTTTAAGAAAAACTTGAACTATAAGGCAAGAATTCTTATAAACATAGTCTGGGTTCCCTGTTTATGAATCCATATATTCCAAGGAATCCGTTCGTCCCACCCAAAATTGGCCCCAACAGTAACAAAAACTGTCGAAATGAAAAAGAAAGAGTCTTGGATCATTAAAACCCAAAATCATAATCTGGGATATGCAATTATGCATCAAAATATCCATTGACAAACGTACCATGCAAAACACCACCACCAACAGTCACAATGCAACAAACGAGAACAACAGCAACAACAAAAACATTACAATGAAGAGATGTCGGGTGTCATGAAGATAAAAGAAATAAATGAACTTCAATAGAAAGAAAAAGGGGCGGCAATAAAAAGGTTACCTGTTACTCTTACAGCTTAGTGCAGCGTCGAGGAGAATAAGAAGAACATATGAGACTGGGGAGGAAGGGATGAATGTGTTTACAATGGAAGCAACATTTCATAGAATGAAATGAGGGTGAGGAGGACTAGAGAAATGAGGATATCTTCAGATCTGACTGATTACTGCTGAAATTTCTAGGGTTTAGTTGGCTCTTCTTACAAACAAATAAAATAAAATAAAAAATCAAAACTCCCTCCAAATCCGTCGAGATTCCCCTTCATGGTGTTCATATTCTCTGCGAATCTTTACATTAAATTGCTTAGATATTCTCAATGTTTGTTTCCTTTTTTTCTGTTTTAAACAGATACAAACAGTCACACAGAAAAAGATAGGCGCTCCCTTCATAAGTGAAAAAGGAAAAAACGGCAAAGATGTGGACACCCCTGTTTGCAAAGATTTGGCGATGCTGTCATTGCAACTCTCATCAAATTTGTCAAAATATTTTCTTCCGTAAAAAGCAGTCAATATCTTAAACAAACACACGGGTAAATTCAAATTTCAAAATTCAATGTAATAATACTCTACAATTTAGATGTGGATGCGTGCATCAATGTATCATGAAGTATTATTTTATGATAAAATATACTACCCATTACCACAAATCCAAAAATCAGCATCACATTTCAAAGTTTTGCATATTTAGATTTAAGACCCCGATCCTCTTTTGCAAGAACAAGGAAACGGGTGGTTTAACCAACATTAGGGGAGTTAAACTACTTTTAATCGTTACATGTAAGGATGTCAATGACCCGATCTGATATGAGCTTTGCCCAACTCAGCTTAGGCTTTTTTTTTTTTTTTTTTTTTTTTTTTTTTTTTTTTTTTTTTGTT
>JAOXJP010000012.1:1042030-1052665 GCA_025762735.1 Platanus orientalis | reverse complement strand
TATATGTTGCTTCTATGAACTATATGATTTGATTAAAACTGCAAGAGAATGATATGTATTGTTAGAAAGCCACCTTGTCCATCAAGGAGAATTATTGATGGAACCCTTCTCACCTAGGTATAATTGGTACGAATTGTTATGGATCCTTACTGCTTGTTACATATGAGGTAGTAATAACCCTTCTCACTTGGGTATAATCAGTGCGAACTAGACCCTTCTCAGCTGTGTTTAAATGCTGCAAATTGGACCCTTCTTAGTTGAGTTTAAATGCTACGAACTAGACTCTTCTCACCGAGGTTTAATTGGTGTGAACTGTGATATGTTCTGGATTTATAACAGATATATGTTCTGTTATGTTCTGTTCCGTTCCGTTCTGGCTATGATATGAAATATGATCTGATCTGTTCCATTCTGTAAATGTAAAGGTATATGTTATCATTGATTTTTGTTCTATACATGAAATTATAATTTTTATTAAATGTTTAATAATGTATAAGATTGATTTATGAATTGTTACAAATATTGAATTGTAAATAGAAAAGTATTTATTTAGTTTTTGTAATCGTGCTAAAACTTGATCCATTGTTTCCATAGTTTATTATTTTCTTGCTAAGTTTGTCAAACTTACCCTAATCTGACATAACAGATGATGAGGAGATGGCGGAGTAGCGGTTCCAGATAGAAATAATTAGAGATCAGACACTTTTTTATTTCAATATAGTTATTTTAGTTTAAATTTCAAGAAATGTAATAAAGTTAGGGATTTTTAATATTTGATTTTAGTTGATGGAATCGATTATGTCAAACTATTTATTTAAATTGAATGAAAATATTAGATATTGTTTATGAATTATTCACAGGATTATGGTTCATGAGTTATGGGATTTTATACAGGTCAGACTTATGGGAATGTGATTAATGGAAAGTGATTGATGTATTATTCTGTTGCATATGAATGTAAAGAAAGTAAAAAATTTATACAGATTAAGAATGATTAAATACAAAGTGAAGTGATGTGTTAATGTCACATACTAAAATTCATGGCTCTATTGGTTTGGGTTTTGGGGTGTGACACATGTACCAAGAAGCAAGAATAAACAAGTAGATGTCTTGGCAAATCTTTTAACTACATTCGCCTTACCTGAAGAAGAAACAACCACAATTTTATTTATCGACGATGGGTACTACCTCCCTTGACATACGTTAATGACAAGCACCTACATATCAATGCCGTCTCTGTGTTTGATATTGAAATCGAAGACTAAAGGCAACCACTCATTGATTACATGTAGTATAGGAAACTACCATATGACTAAAAACATAAGACCAAAATACGGTGTTGTGAGCCTTGATTCTTATACTTTAATGACCAACTTTATCATCGCTCTTTCAATGATGTTTTTATGAGATGTCTTGGAGATGATGAAGTTCAAGGAGCTCTTGAAGATGCACATTCAGGAGTATGTGAAACATATCAATCTAGATCAAAACTTCATGACCAATTGAAGATGATGGGGTTTTATTGGCCAACAATGGTGAAAGATTCAATGGAATATGCAAAGCAATACTAAGCATGTCAATTCCATGGAGATTTCATTCGTCAAACTCCAAAGCCACTACACGCTATGGTCACCTCATGACCATTTGATGGATGGGGGCTTAATGTAGTTGGTTCACACCACAACAGTTCTATTCTAATAGCAATGTGATAGGTGATTTCGAGGTGACTCTCAGATAGCCCCTCTTCATTGGACCAGTAAGAACAAACGGCTTGAAGCAGTGTTCAAGTATTTGGACCAAGAAAAGGGATACGAGATGTATAGTAAATGTAAATAAATAGTTGTGGTTTTAGTATTTGAAGTATACATGTTTTTAGAAAAAGGAGTGACAACTATATAATGTTTTCTACTGTCCCATGCATACCTCGACCATGGATGTAATCATATGACCTTGACAATTTAGGTTCCCACTTTACGCTTAGCTTGGCTGCATTTTCTCATGAGTTAAGCCACAAGACTCTAGGGAATCCATAGTAATCGGAGACTTATCTTTGTTCAAAAGGAAAGCTGATACAACAATGCTCCTAGGTCTTTACAGTCCATAACCCAGTATTTCACCCTTGTTAGTTTCTTTTACAGCGGCGTCTCCAAGTCCAAACCCTAAAGTTCTGAGAGCTATAGTGGTTATGTGCCCATGCAACAGTTTTATAAAGAAGTGGTGGACACTCTTTGGAAAGTGACATTTCATTTCTAAATTCATAAACAAATATACTTCCATAAAAGGAAACTACCGAAGATGGAAAATATGAGAATCATAGCGATTGGTATTGCAACATGGATTTCGTATCACATGTAACTTCGTGGAAAACAGCCATCATGATCTCTGTGTTTCAGAAATTATGTTGTTCATGCGAAGATTGAAAATCATATTTCTTTATTTTTATGAAGAAAAAGGAATTGTTGCATGATGCCATGCCACCTCATTAACAATTATCAATGCTGCCATCAAGGTTGTAGAGAGCTTTTGTTGCCACTTTGCTAAGGCTTAGTGAGTATATAAAAAGAAAGGTGATTGGGCTATTGTTGGTAATGATCAGCCAAGTGTGCATCCTAAAATTGGATATGCTTAAGATGGGCCCACATAGGTTTTTAGGCCATTTTCTTCTTTTTGGCTCGGACTTACAAACATGGGCCATGACCATACCATATATGGTTAGACTTCTGATACGCTACAAACTAGACAATGAAATATGAGCAGCCAACCCAAACCAATTTAATTGCAATCAAGCATGTTGGGATCAGGTAACTACAAGAATGTTCCAAGAAAGGCACAAGTTGGTTAGACATTTGTTACGTGGTTATTGTCAAAAGAAAAAACCTCAGAAGTTCAAGCCATATCATCACCCTAAATTAGATGAGGCTTCTTCTCAAAGTTCTACATCTACAAGAGTTAAAGAAGACTATATCATCACCAAGCAAATCAAAGATGCATCACTATTACTGTGGTTTTGCTGCCACGTCCTTGATGGGGCATTTGTAGGCACTTAAAATTTGCGCAAAATTAAAATTAGGGCTTACACTCTCACAAATATATATAAAATCCAAAAAGTCATGTATGGCCACACTCGTAAATTAGGCCTAAATGCATGGACAAGTTCATTGGGTTTAGTCTAGAATTTAAATAATAACCCATAAGACCACTCAACCCATTAGCAGGCCCAAAATCCAGCTTGCATGTGACCCACATAAGAGGGATTTGAAAAAAATAAAATCTAGATTCTCTTTGGTAAAGAAGGAAAGCTATGTCATTCATGAAATATAAATAAATCCATAAATTGTCCTCTTCAAACAAGGAAGGTGCAACCTCTCTTTTAGACTAAAAGGGGTAAGAGCCTCTAATCAACACCCAATCAACGGTTTGACAAGATTTTAACCCCAAGTCTATAAATGCCCCCCATGTACACAAGATTGAGACCTTTAGCAAAAGACTTCAACCAAGAGTGTTATAGAGACAAAAAAGCTCAAAAGCTTCTCCATAGCTCTCCATACACTAAAAGATCTTTAGCATACTTTCTGGTCTTCTACACCCCATAGTTTGCGGTAAGAGAGAAGAAGCTTCCTTGCATCTTAGAAATATGTCATAAATCCGGCTTAGAGAACAAGATTTGTGATGGTTCTCTCATTTTCGGATCAAGCGCGAAGCCCTGAAAATAAGTGATTCGCCTACAATCAAGCTCCATCAACACTTGAATACAAGAAACATGCCTTCAGGCCTTTGGATTTCCATTGAAGAGAATAAGAGGTTCACTATTTTTTGTAAAAGACTGTAAATTCAAAGAATTGTATCTCATTTATTTAATACAAAGATTCATTTATTGAATTTGTCACATATTTTTCGTGTTGTGGATTTACGCACGAAATTTGTGTCAACAAATTTCTAGCACACCTGGTGGGACCCTCTTTCCTCTCATTTTTCAAGTCAACATTCAACTTCTATGTACAAGAATCGATGGCATCAAAGAAGAGTTTTGTTGTTGTGGCTGAAACTGCTGTTTTTGGAGGTAAGAAGAAAACATCTAGTAACTCTGACTTGTCCACCGCCGTCTCTAAAGTCAATCGTGAGCACTTTGTGACTTGTACCATGATGAAGAGTGGAAGCTCATACTTAGTTGAGCCTCTCAACCATTATGGGAAGAAGCGTTCTACTAAGAAGGACCCATCTCGTGTGATGTCCAATCTAAGAAGACTCCTCTAGTCAAGGCGGTAATCCCTTCTCTTGAAGCAAGCGAAGATGTTACCTTCTTGGTGTTAGACACTCATTCCAATATTGGATTTCCATCCTAGGGAATTACTTATACAAGTTCTTAATCATACTCTATTATCATGCTTGCAATGATGGTAGGAGCTACAACTATTGAAGAGAAACTCACTGAAATGGCTATGAATATCTCTAAGCTGATTAAGACAGTCGAAGAGAAAGATTTCTAAATCACTAACTTAATGAACAAGTTGGAACAACAAAACAATCCAACTGCATCAAGTCATGGGCATTCTCATCTTCTTGGATTCACTCTACAAGTGGATCTCCGTAACAAGGAAAGGTAAGAGCAAACCATCTCGCAATGCGTTGCCCGAGAGACGAACCAAGCTTAAGTCGAGTCACTCTTTGTACAGCAACTACAGAATATAATTGTAAATACAATACATGCTAAATATGGTGGTGCCTCCAGCCTTCCCTAGTGTATGCAAAACCATACACTCAACGCATCAAGGATGTACACATGTCAACCCCAAAAGTTTTAATAGTTCAACATAAAAAAAGTCTAAAACAACATGTTTCTCATTTCGTCGAAACATGCAATCATGCTGGAACTTTAAGAGATCAAATGGTGAAAATTTTTGTTCACTCTTTTCATGGAAATGCTTTCAACTGGTACATTGATCTTGAACCTGGTTCGATTAACGGTTGGGATCAATTGGAGCGGGTGTTCTGTAATTACTTCTATAACACTTGTCGGACAATGAGTATGACAGAAATTTATGCCATGCAACAAAGGAGGGATAGACTAGTTACTAAATACATCGATCGATGGAGAAACATTGCTCTTAACTGCAATAATTGGTTATCTGAAGCATTTGTGATCAACATGTGCATCCAAGGGATGCATTAGGGTCTACACTACATCCTTAAAGGAATAAAGCCTCATACTTTCGAAGAGTTAGCTACTAGTGCTAATGATGTAGAGCTTAACATTATAGTATATGGAGATCCAAGGTTAGGAGATGCATGGAAGAACAAGAGAAAAAAGAATTTAGGAAAGATGTAAAGTCCTCCAAAAGCAAGGAAGTCATAATAGTTACAACCAAGATTGTCAAGATTCTAGAAAGAAGAAAAAAGAAAGAAGAGAGTAAGACCAACACATCCCAATTCAAATGGAAGGCCAAAATGTCTCTCAAGGAACTCAAAACAAAAGAGTGTCATTTTCTAGATTTTGATGTCTTTAGAATTTGTGATGAGCTATTGTAGTTGAAGTTGATTGAGCTCCCACCCTCAAAATGTCTTGAAGAGATGGAGTGCAAAAATGACAAAAAATGTTGTCATTATCATCATGTAGTTAATCACCCAATTGAAAAGTGCTTTGTTATGAAAGAAAAAATTATGGACTTAGTGCAATAAGACAAAATTGAAATTGACTCCATTGAGGAAGTAGCAGCTGCGAATTTGACTACTATCACTATTGGTTCATTAAGTTCTACACCTGTATCAAGTCAATACGTGATGACAGTTCTACCTTCTGAAGATACAAAGATATTGTTACCACCACGTCAACTTGCATTTGGATCATTAGGTTCCATCACTATCAGCCCCATTACAGAGTTTGCATCAAGCCAAGAGCAGGTTTTGTGTCATTCACCAAGGAAAAAGCAAACAAGCTTCCTTAGTAGAAGCTATACATTTAAATCTTAAATTGACTTATTTTGACAATGAAGGTTGGACTACAGTTGCTCAGTGTAAGCAGAAAACTCAATGTCTTCTTACGTTGTGCCGCATGTGTTGTGTTTTGTATGCATATGTATAATGGAACCCATATCCCTAAACGCCTCAATTATTATAGGTTTAATGTTTTAACATTTGGATCGTTGATTATGTTGTGACCATTGTATGTATTGTTTCTATGGAACTAGACAGCTGGATCGAAGGGAAGTGCAGCAGATCAAGACCATTGCACTAGAACCTCTATATAAAAGGCTGCATTTTCGTCATCTAAGTGCAGATATGATACAAAACGTGCAACTCTACTTGTTAATCCGTCATAGTCCCTAAGAAATATGGAGATTTTCAGAGTCAAGAGGTAGCGTTGAGGTTTGATAGGTCTCATCAGGTGGCAGAACGGATCCGGCCCTCTTCTTCTGCGACCTTTTGACCTGTTAAGGACCTGCCTAAGAGGGGGCACGACACATTGGTGGGGAAAAAGTAAATTACACTTTTTGACAGATGATTTTTATTTTTTTCCGCCAGCCAACATGTCGTGCCACTAGTTAGACAGGACCTTAACAGGTCATAAGGCTGCCTTGCAATTTGGCGTCCCATAACTTACACGCTGAGGTATTGATTCCAAAATGGTCAACATGTATTACAAGGAAAGTGTTGATACGATAGGCTTTAATCATTTAGTCCCTTGTTTTAAGTGGTTTGTGGGTTTTCTCTTTTATTTAGGTATTTATATGGCGAAACCCATTGCTGTGTTTATTGTTTACCATCATATATGTCGAAACCCATCGCTGAACCCAATACTGAGGAGGTAAATAGGTATTTACAATTAGTCTTAAGTTGAGGAAGATGTTGTAAAAGTAACAAAACAAGGGGAAGAGTTGCTGGATATTAACAATTAGTCATAAATTGCTACTTTTTTTTTTTAATTCAAGTGGAGTCTGAACTGTGCTAAAGTTGCTTTTCACCTTCTCTTCTCTTCTCCAAAAAGTTGATGATGATGTTGACTGAAGAATCAACGAAAAATCCAAAAAATATATATATATATTATTAAAACCAAGAAGTCAAAAACATCAAGATTATGTGATTGCCAATGAGAGGCGAGTTTGGTGCGGGAGAACCCTATTCCAAAGGAATGAGGTTCTTCCCCCACCAGCGCAACCTTCGTTGACTCCGTGGAATATAATTTTGTTGATATCCAAACCAAAATTCCAAAGTCTTTGAATTTTATTTTAAAGCACTCTTTACTTTTTATTTATTAATTATTATTATTCTTTTTCATATTCATAACAACCAATTCACATTTACCCCAATTAAAAGAAAGATGATAGTTATAATGAGGGCAATTGATTGGGTGTTTGAAAGAGCATCCAAGGCTTTAGTGGGGATTTGCGTGGATCACATAAACATCCTTCTCTGTTTTAAAAAGCATTGAACTAAACCCACTATCTAAGTTTATTTATGTCACGAGACCTCTTCCTTCTTCTTCCCACTTTGTTAAAATGATGGCATTTGCGACCGTTAAATTTTTTTAACAAAGCATAATCCAAGCAAATTGAAGAAAGAAGAAAGAAAAAAAAAAAAGGTTTACCCAAAAATCACAATAATTTGTTTTAAGGACTATAGTTTAGTGGGTTATATGGACAAGGTTTGTGGTGCCGGAACCACCATATATTCATTGCAATGTATTTACAGTTGGTGCGCATGTTTGGTAAACTGGATAATCCAAGCAATGAAGCTCTTACACCCAAAAGCAGCCCCCTGATCATTTCTGATTTTCAACAAACTGGTGAGCCCTCGTTGTTGTTTACCATCCAACCAAAAAAATTGTTGTTTACCATCCAACAAAAAAAAAAGATAGGTTGGGTGCTGGTTAGATCATCCGATTCACGCTAAAGTTCTGGTATGAGTCTCTGAGATGGGGCTCATTGACTTGATTGACAAGCATGTGCAACACTTGTACCTCTTGGTTGACTACCCAGCCCATTCTCCCACATAATATTATAATATTATTCTTTACGCGCATCAACATTTTGGCCCGTATCACTTATTTCATCTCTATCTCTTTCTTTTTCAAGTGGCAAGTACTGGTGGAAAGCAGATGGGTTTAAATTTTCGATTTGATGCTTCAATGCTTTCTAATTAAACCGTTGAAAACTCTCTCTCTCTCTCTCTCTCTGCTTTGGTCTCTCTCTCATCTTGGTCCACTCTTCTACTATATATGCAAACAAAAACAAAAACAACAAAAAAAAAAAAGGGTCTCGATCTCATCCAACGTAACACCGAGAAAAATGGGGGTGGACATCCAAAACAAGCTCCGGCTAGTTCTTGGGTCGGTGAAGGATCGGGCATCCATGGGGAAAGCCATGATCTACAACAATAATAATGGGTTTTCCGGCATAGAGGTTGCAGTGGTGCGAGCCACAGGCCATGACAAGAGCCCCATAGACGACAAACATATGCACGAGATCCTCTTCCTAATCTCAAACTCTCCAGCTGGCTCCGTCCCCTTCCTGGCTGAAAGGATTTCCCATCGCCTAGACAAGACCAGAGATCGTGACGTAGCCCTCAAGACACTCTTGCTAGTCCATCGTCTCCTTCGTGGAGGTGATCGCTATGTCGAGCAAGACCTACGTGATGCACACCTCTCCGGCCATCTCCATATCAATACACGGTGGTTTCCCAGAGATAAATCCGACCATTCGCTCTCTTTTCTACACAATTATGCGGCCTTCCTCCAAGAAAGAATGGGTTGGTTAATCAACCAAGCTGGAAAGCTTGACCCCGTTATGTTCCAGCAGGTAACAGAATTTCGATTCTTTCAAGACAAGTCTCTTGACATGGTCTTCCGTAGATTACCCAAATGTCAACTTTTTCTTGATCGTGTTTTGGATTGTTTGCCTCTACATATTTCCCCTTCTGACGCCCTCACTAGAGCCGCTATGATTAATATCCTGAAAGAAAGCTTTCATGTTTATGCCACCTTTTATGAAGGAGTGGTCACCCTGGTTGATTCCTTCTTTGATTTTAATAATCCTGCCAGAGTCTTAGCTCTTGATCTACTTAAGAGAGCTTCCCGCCAGAGCTATGATCTTTTCAATTTCTTCGAAAATTGCAAGAGGATTATGGGCTCTAAGAATTTGGATTACCCAACAGTTCAAATTATCACAGGAGATACTGTTTTGGCTATGGAACAATTTTCAAGCTGTTCACCAACTACCTTTAGAAATGACTGTATATCCGCGAAAACCAGTTTGTCTCCTTTCCGGATTTTCGATGATCATTCAAGATCGACCGTAATACGAGCCACCACTGCAGTCCCCAAAATAGGTGAAGAAGCCACAAAAGAAAAGAATGGTACTACCTCATCAACACTTTTTTCTTGTAGATTGGAGACTAGAATAAACAAGGTATGGGTAGTGTTCGACGAAGAAGAACCTCAAAATTCTTACTTCTCCGTTCGTGGAATCGGTCATCATTCCTCGAGTATAGCTAATGATCCTTCTGCCGAGCAAAGAGTAGTAGGGCGAATGCATGGTTGAGAGGCAGATTGAATACGCGAAACCTTGTAATTATTATAACCCATTCATATTAACCATGGCAACATAGCGTGAGTGTACAACTTTTTACACCCAATTGGGAGGTGAAGGACTCCCCCCCGCCCCCTCTCTGGACTTGTCGTTCTCTAAGTTTAATTACCTTATTATTCTCTTCACAAATGTTTTTTTTTTTTGGTATTCATTTTCTTTACAATTTAGAATGAACCTTGTGTGTGTACTTATATATACAAGGGAAAGCTTCATTCAAGTTTGTATTGATTTAAAGAAAACCCTCCAATTTTACAGTACCTTATATGAACTCAACACAATTCAAGGAGGACAAAGATGTCCTGTATAAATTTTGCTGTTGCTTTTTGTAGCATGAACAAAAAACGGAGGTTTTTTTTTGCCTTTAAACATGGTTTTTGTTTCACACAAAAAAAAAAACGTGGGTTTTTTGTCTTTTTGTGATTTTTTTTGTTCATGCTACAAAAAAACTACAGTTAAAGAAAATTTAATTTGTTACAACCGATAACCCATCAAGGAAAATAAATAAAATAATAAATAAATGGAGAAGAACCACTTCAAGGGTAGAAAGGAAACTTTAAAAAATCATAAGAAACCTATAAGCATAACCTTGTTCTCAAGATTGAAAGTTGTGAAAATGATTAGAGAATTCAACCCAATCCTTTCACATGGCATCTTCTACTATTGTGTTAGCCTAATGCACTGATACTTACGACATTACATGACTATTCCTAGGGGTGGGCACGGGCCGGGCCATAGTAGGCCCAGGCCGGCCCTCAAATTATAGACCGGGTTCGGGCCGAGGCTTGGGCCCATAGGGGAGGGTTCAGGCCTGGGTTTGGACCCGGCCCTCATTAATTGATCAGGCTTCGGGTCAGCCCATGAATTAAAAAAAAAAAAAAAATTTATGATGTAGGTTTAAACTCTAAACCTATCCAAGGTTCAAAATATCGATTTTGATGGATTATGATTAATGGAAATTTCACTAGAATGCTTTAAACTATTATAAAAATTATGAAAATTTCAATGTGAACTGTTATGAAAATTTCAATCTATGTTGAGCATGATTGCACACTCT
>JAOXJP010000012.1:1018695-1035699 GCA_025762735.1 Platanus orientalis | reverse complement strand
CATGAAATAAGCATGTTAGGGTTGACTGTAAACGTATTTTGGATCGAAACAGTTTGACCCGCTTTGACACAATTAATAAATGTGTCAGGTTGAGCCATATAGTTATCTCGACACGACACAATCCCAACCTGGCAACAAGAATTCCCACCTCTATGAATAAGCTAATGCCCCTAGCGTGATGTATTATGGTTGAATCCGCGTGTCCAACATTCAACTCGGATCTCACCTCTATGTCACACATGGTGATTGGTGACTCATATACTGACATGGCAGCATATCCTCTGTGCCTTCCCCCCTTGTGCGACGTCGAGGGCCGAGAAACAAGGGGGGTATCATTTCACGTTTTGGGCATGTTACATCACCCCCCAAAAGTGAAATGATACCCTCCCTCTGTCTCGGCTCCTAACGTCGCACAAGGGAGGGCGGCGCAGACGATACTCTCCCCGTCAAGACGAATCAACATGTGACCCATTTTAGACCATCAACCCCTCCATAGCCCATCATCCATCCATACAGTAACCCACCGGCCCAACTCCCGCGCCATGCAAATGCACACAATCTCTCTCTGGCGGGGCAGAGAATACTTCCCCGATACCCCCTGGGACGTCGCCAAGGCAGAGGGGGGAATCATTTCACTTTTGGAGTTGTCACTTCACCCCCAAAAAGTAAATTGATCCCCCCCCTCTGTCTCGGCTCCCGAGAATCACAGAGGGGGGCGGCACAGAGGATACTTCCCCAGTTATCTAGTTATGGAAAGCGTCAGAGTTTGTGTGACACTTCAAGGAATGCTGATAGTTGTGGACTTTCATCTCCTTCCTTTGGACGGGTGTCATGCATCTCTTGGGCCTGAAATCCTCTACGCCACCCCCCTTTGACCCATTCAATGGCCACACGAGAGGGTATCAACTCAATTTTTGAGATGTCACATCACCTCCAAAAAGTGAATTGATTCCCCCTTTGTGTGGCCATTGAGTGGCTCACAAGGGGGGTGGCGTAGAGGATATCAGCCTCGAGGGAGGGGGGGATACAGTCAATCACGACTACAACCACAAATGAATGATTTATTTACATCAAATTGAGGATTATGACCATGACTAAGGGATTTGAGAAAACATATAGGGACATCGATAGTGCCACAAACGTTGAGAAGAACTAGTACGACACCCGATGGAAATTTAATGACTAGGAAATTAGCTACCCTAGGAACCCACTACATTGGATCAACACACACCTCAATTATCTCGATAAAGGTTATTTACTTGTACAAATGAAGTAACACGATATTATCATATTGATGCGAGTAAAGGTTTGTCTCCCATGTGTAAGAACCGACTAATTATGATGATTTCAACTTACATAATAATACAAGTTAAAAAATAATAGTATTTCATGAAGGGCTATGATCACAATATAAACAAGACTGTCATAGCATTCATATATATATAAAAAAAACTTAAGAGCCATCACAGATGACTGACACATTGACGTTTATAGAGAACCCAAATCCTATCGCTTATAAACCATCAGCACGGAGTTCCCCAGTGTAGACGTGCTTTGTTGTCAACGCCAAGTAAAAGGTCGTAAACAATCCTTTTTCGTATATAGGTGATGTCCATCTAGTTATACAATAATAGGTTCATCACGGAACTATATAATAAATTCATCAGGCAATTCAATGTATCATATTTGAGCAGTAAGGGAGACTTGTCTGTGAGTAGCATTCCTTAAAATGATTATCCCACGTCGTCATGTTCACCATCATAAATACGCCACAGTTAAACCTTGGCATGGATACAATATACAGACAAGATTCATTGTGGGAATAAAACGGTTGGTACCAAATGAGAAGTAACACATTTAAAATAAAGAACAAAAGCCTAGAGGGAAATGTTAAGCATTTCTATTCCATCATTCATACACATACTCACCCGTTTTTGTCTTGTAGTGGTGCATCCATTATTTCCTCCAATGACCAGCAGAGGATGCCTTGTTCCACATCAAATAAAAACCTAAGCATGACATCTAAACCAACTATCTGCAACAATGAATACAGAGGCATTATAGTAATGAAACTCCATATAGTACCTCTATTTCGTACCATTGGTGGGGCTCAACTGAAATAATAGTTTTGTTAGACATACTAATGGCACCATGGCTGAATCCCGGGATGCATAGCCTTTAACAGAGTCAAGCATCAAAACATGTTTTAACATTGGGTTAAGCACCGCAAGCCACCAATGTTTGTTGTCAGATACTAGAACATAAATCTGCAGCATAAAGCAATGGAGTAACTGTGCTAAGTTTATTTAACTATAACTATTTTCTAGTCACTTTAGATATTACTAATCTGCAATCATATATGTCGTACCCAACAAGCCTTAATGTCCACGCATTTCCTCTACATCCATTAAATCATAAAAAAGTTATCACTTAATACACACAGTTGTTTCGGTTACATGTTTAATAGTGGAAAAAAATCACATACCATAGAAACGTGGGTATATAGTGGCACTCAATCTGTCCCAAACTAACGATTTGTTTGGACATTAAGAGCTCAGCATAATAGTCAGCAACCTGAAAATGCATAGAGACAGACACATAAGTGGTTCTGAATAGTATAGAACATAAACTAAATACAAATATGGTGATATACTTTACAGAAGACAAAACTTTAGTGTTTGGTTTCATTCTCCGGAGCTCGCTAATGTTTGCATAGGACCTTGCAAATGACACGATTATATCCCTATACAAATGAAGGATCTAACATGTAACTGTATTAGGAGTATTAAACAAATTTTAAACTGTTAATTGAGCAAGAACTATTAACATGAGGAAGATCTTATTGCCTTAAGTCTCTTGTTGGTAATTTCTGAATTGCCCATGCATAGGCATCACCCTCTTGCTTGGTAAACTTAGGGACGTTGTAGGAGAGACTGGGCAACAGTCTTCTGCATGTCCGCTACAGTGAAAATCAATAGAACAAAAATACAAGACTGTGAAGCTTAGCTTAGCAATGAGATATTAACATGGATTATGCCAACACAAACACACCTTAGAAACTTGTTCTATCTTGCCTATCTTTGTACTCAACATGGATTGATCACTAACTTTTGCTGTGGGTTTTAGATTGACAAACCATTATTTTTAGTGAATTTTAGACATAGCTAGCATATTATCACAGCCTCCTCATTGTTGATAATCATACCAACTAAGTAGAACAAAAATATTTGACAAATAACAATCAAACTATGCATTCATACCTTCCACACCTTATAAGGCATTTCAACATGTGCTGGTTGCACATATATAAAAAAAAATACAATGTCACTGCTACCGATAATTCCAAATGTGAGAATGCATTTATTCTATGAGTTCTATTACATGACCCTTACCTTCTCATCGGGGAGCATTAAGACCTGTGGGCTATCTTTACGACAAATTGGTTGTACACGGACAGGACATATTATTAGTAGAACCTGAGGTAAAATTAGATGGTCATTGGTTTTATATTAGTTTATGTAATAATGTCTCAATGTTGATGGTGACAGGTCGATTCACATCTTTTTGATCTGACTACATAGTGTAATCATCGGCATTAGTGTACATACCGAAAAAATAAATTAGCCTAAAGATATTTCATACTATGTAATGTAGATTGTCTACAAAAATCTCATTCAATTATGATCATACAAAGACTTATTTGACTACTAAATCTAGACGGGACTTGAGACTCATTTTAAGAATTCTTACAACAATTTAGCAGTAGATGCTCACGAAGTTATTGCTACATACCGTGGCATTTAGAACTCGATGGTCACCGATCCCTGCAACGTCCATACCGGCTGTCATAAAAAGCAGGTTAGGAAAGCATATGAGCATTGGAGGATAATTAAATTTACCAATTCTAACTCACTTTAACCAACTTCATATATGCAAAAATGAAAGACTATTTAATGGAATGTACCGTAAAATCATATATATCAAAAGCCTTTGTGAATTGGGACAGTAGTTCTTCCTCAAGGACACAACCTACATATTCACTTGATTTAGGCTCAGCTAAGCTGTAAGTGTTGGATTTTAAAGTATCCACGCCCTTAGGAGTGGGAAACACTTCCCCACTAGAGTAATTTCCTTCATTTGGCAACAATTGCTTCTCTTTTTTCGCTCCAACCAATTCTTCCAACATACATCCACACCTTTCATGCAAGTATGGATTTCTCTGACCTCATTACTAGCATACCCATATCACATTTCAGCAAGAAAACATTTGCTTCTAAGAATGAAATTCTTCTTTTCATTGCCTGCATTGAAGAGACCATGAATTGTGAAGAATATGTCAATACTAATGGGTGAGGATTTCGTAATGGTTTTTGCAATTTTAGAAACCAGCAAGCAAGCAAGCCAGTGGCTTGCCTATATGACGTAGCATGTAACTTGAAGGCGATGAAGATGTTCGTACCTCAAGAAAGAAGATAGAATAACGGATGCTGATATGCTCTCCTCCACGACTTGATTAACACTTCTAAAGCTACGTCCAACCACAATTTTCACTAAGAGAGGAAACTCAATCCACTCTCTACTACCCTAAACCGAATGGAGGAGAAGAAATGTAGTATTAGGACATGTATCCTACTGGGGAAATAGGTAACCAATTAACAAAGATTAGATACAGATTTTTGTTGAAGCTGTAAGTTTAGTACAACAAATAATGTAGTAACTTAATTTGGTTATATTTAGTGGTAACGGAAGATGTTTTTTGGGGTAGGTCACATCATTCTTCTTTGCGGAAACTATCCCATGTTACGCAAGCATGACTGAAATCCTAAAAAATGCCTAAAGGCCCACGGTGAAACAAAACAACATAAAATCAAATTGAAGATCAAGTAAAAAACCAACCATTGGATTCATGGCGATATAAAACGTGATTTGGGCTCTTCTATCATCATAGGGTGGGATCTGATTGAACGGAAAAAATCCGGGAGTGTACTATTACTGGAGCCAACTTGCACATCCATAATATCCAACGACAGTTGTGACATCACCGTAACAGTTGTCTTCCAAAATTCTCTCTACAAAGAACAAGGAAACGACCACCCTGAACATCACAGCTGCTGCTCCAACTGAACTAAACTTTCACCTCATCTGAGTCTATTTTTCAAATCTAAAGGTATCGACCTCTTCAGTCTCCTCAGAATAACTTCCAAAACCAAACACGTGTTCTTCCTTCAGTTAAAAAAGAGCTATCAAGTATAACGATTGAATCTCCATTATTTCTGCACAAAGATGATCTGAAAACCACAAGCTGATAACTTGGAAGTGAAATTCTTTGTTCAGCAATGAAGTTCATCTTTAGTATAGTCAGTTTTCATATAGAAGATGAATAATGTCATGAAACAATAACAAATACCCACGTAGCCAGCAAGAAGGAGGAATACGTCGGAAATCTGAAAGAGTAGTTTGGAACGAACACACTACATCGCATGCCAAAACAATAGACTCCATAACACCCTTGACGAATCCGTATAGGATAAACTCCCAGGCTGGGTTCCAATCAGAGCAAACACCATGTGGTGTCGATCGGTATAGTTCAACTCTAATATAAATGAAATAATGTTGAATGAGTAGCTGAATGTAGTCTTCTAAACATTTCATGGGACAACTAGCTCTACTTCTTTTGATTCCATAACTTCTTGGTGTGCAAATGAATAATATTCCCAAGGGAAAGGATGTTCACGATCGTGTCCGGAACACAATGGACTCCCATATGGAAAACAATCCATATTCCATATCCACAAAATGCATCAACCACCCATTTTTTAAATTCCATATGACATTCCCTGGTGTCCTGGACACCATCATACAAACCAACTACTAAATAGAACATCCTTCCAGAATTCAAAAATGTATTTTAGGTGTTTCATTTCACACAGATGTAAGTAAAGGAATGTGTTGTCTGTTAGTAAACTTACCTATCCATGTAAAGTAAAGTTAGCGCTACATGTTTGTTAAGTTTACAATCTCATCCATGTATAGTTTATCCTTAACATAATTGTTACTAATGAACACGAAACAATTTCTCATAAAAGTGGTGCCATTCTTGCTCAATGTCTCACCATTTCTAATATTATCAAAATTTCCATGCAAAGGTTCTGAGGACCCCTTGTGTCGGAATGAGAACGTACTAAAATGTGTGGTGTGTTCACTAAATTTTGAAGCTGACCAGGATGAAAATGTCACCTCATATGATGATTCAAACATACATAAGGAAATAACGCTAGCAATTGGGATGAAATTTCCCTTAGAGGAGGATGCTTACAAATTCTACAATATGTACACATGGAAGATGGGTTTCAGAATTAGAAGAAGTAATGACCATAAAAACAGTAATGGTCAAATTTTGGACCGAATTTTTTGTTGTTCTAGACAAGGGAAATGTCTTAAAAATAATCAAGACACTAATGTAGATAATCCTCATGCAATTTCAAAGTGTGGTTATATGACAAAAATGAAGGTCTTAACAAGAATTAACGAAAAATTTTGTGTGGTTCGATTTATTGCTGATCATGTCTATGAGTTGACCACGTCGCAAAAGGCCCATATGTTAAGATCACAAAGGAAGGTGACATCAATGTATACCGTTGAAGCAGATATGGCAGACCGTGTAGGGGTCAAACCAAGGATGTGCATAGAACTAATGGCAAGTCATGTGGGTGGACGGGGACATATTGGTATCACGTTAACCGATTACAAGAATTACTTGCGTGATAGATGAAAAATGCAAATGAAATTGGGTGATACGAGAGGGGTTCTTGAATATTTGAAACAATTGCAATCCGAAGACCCTGATTTCTACTATGAAATTCAAGTCAACAAAGATAAATTGATTACAAATATAATTTGAGTAGATGGAATGATGAAAAAAGATTATTCACTGTTCAGAGATGTAGTTTGCTTTGATTCTATTTATCACAAAAATAAAGAAAATAGGTCATTCGCATTATTTGTTGGTGTAAATCATCACAAACAAATCATTATTTTTGGGACAACACTACTATTTGACAAGACAATAAAGACTTTCAAATGGGTTTTCAATAACTTTGTGAAAATAAACTCAGGAAAGAAGCCAAAGACAATGTTGACCCACCAAGATGTAGCAATGGCAAAGGCTTTGGCTTTGGAGTGGCCAGAGAGAAGCCACCGCCTTATCAAAATGCACCTAGAAACATTGGCCACTTATTTGAGCAACATTTAACCTTTGGCAAAGATTTTAGTAGTTGTATCTATGAACATGATTGTGAGGACTTTTTAGATGCTTGGAGTTCCATGTTGGACAAGTACAATATTTATGACAATGACTAGTTGAATAGGTTGTTTAACCTAAAAAAAATGTAGGCCATGGTCTATGGTCAACGAATGTTCTGTGCGAGCATGACTACAGCACAATGAAATGAGACCATGAATAGTCAGCTAAAGTTTTATATCAATAACAAGCTCAATATCCTTTGATTTTTTGAACATTTCCAAAGGATGCTAGAAACCCGCTAGTATGAAGAGTTGAAGGCTGATTTCCATTCAAGTCAAACGACTCCAGTACTGTCCATTGATGCTACAATACTTGATCACGCTTCCAAGGTGTACACACATGAAATTTTTATGCTCTTTCAAGCGGAAGTACTAAAGACTTGGAAGTGTTTAATGTACAACCGTGGAGAAGAATGGAACATGATAAGTTATTGAGTCACCCACTCGGGCAAGAAACATGATTATATTGTTTACTTTGACTCATTGAGCTATGCCACTGAATATAGTTGCAAGAAGTTTGATTTTATGGGCATTCTATGTTGTCATGCCTTAAGGGTGGTTGCATTTAACAATGTAGAATAGATACCAAAGCATTACATACTCAAAAGGTGGACAAGAGATGCAAAGGTGCTATTGATAGGAGGTGCACCAAGGGAAAAAAGAATTGACCCTAAAGAAGAACTAATTAGAAGATATAGAGATATATGCCATTTGGCAGTTTGGATGGGAGCAAGAGCTGTGGAAAAAACCCTGAGTTATGAATATGTTATATCTGGTTTGCTTAGCCTGTCTGAGGTTGTAGAAGAAGTTTTGAAAATGGGGTACCGAACATGACTCAATGTGTGGGTCTAAAAATGTGAATGGTAAAAGTTGAAAGTCCGATTTTTTCCTAGAGGGGGGGTGAATAGGATAACTAAAATTTCTTTTAATTAACCCCACTTAAAATTCCAATTTAGATATTATTGCTGTTCTTGGAATTCAATGCACACCAAGATATTGTTCAACTATTACAAGTGCAATTCAATGGAAATTCTTAATTTCAATCTTTCAATTAATTAAATTCCAACTTAATAACAAATATGAAAGATCATATGGAAGATGTTAAACATGCCATGTATAGAGAAGAGATAATTCACACCATAAGAAAACACACAACACGATATTTATAGTGGTTTGACACTCGGGCCTACATCCATTTTCAAAGTTCATTATAGAGCTATTAAATTTTATTAAGATTGAATTGTAGTACAATCAAGGTTAAAATTTTAAAACCTACTACTTGTAAGAGCAAGTTCTACTCCCGGTGTCTCCGACAGGTATGGTATACACTACCGATGTCTCCGGTGGTAGTGCTATGGTCTACACCCGGTGTCTTCGACAAGTATGGTCTACACTACCGATATCTTCGGTAGTAGTGTTATGGTCTACACCCAGTGTCTTCACCATATATAGTCTACACTACTGATGTCTTCAGCGGTAGTGCTATGGTCTACACTCGGTGTCTCCGGCGGGTACAAAGGTCTCAAACAAGAAGAAATCAATACAAGTTACCTCACTAGGCTTGTGTATTTCTTGTTGCACATTAAGGTGGTTGCTCTTTTATTGAGCTAGTGTGTCAATGTGTACCAATAAGCTTCCAAGAGTGTCTCTTTGCTTCTTGGAGCTTCTCACAGGGTTTACTTGGGAGTAAACCCTTCATCTTGCTTCCCTCTTCTTGTTCTTCAAATGTAGAGTGCTAGGGAAGCACTTAAATGGCTCATTGATCTTTAATGGATGCTCATTAATTGAACCAACTTGGTAGTTGGAAGGATTGAATGCCTTGCTCTCTCTCAAGATTTCTTCTCTTATTTTTGGTGTGATCTTATATGTGTGTTCCAGAGCTCATTTGAGCATTTCTCATACTTATAGGGGATGAACACAGTTGTGCAAGATATGGAATCTACCCCAACGGTCAAAAAATCGCAGACGTAGATCTTATATATTTTTTTGAAATTCTATGATGACAAATAGATTCGGCTATGTCGGATTGATCCACACGGATTGATCCGGCTATGTCAGATTGATCTGCACGGATCGATTCGGCTATGTCGGATTGAGTGCAGATCAATCCGGTATCCCCGGATTGATCCGATGTCTCAGTCTAAGACACCCGAGCCTTGTTGAATCGATCTAGTAAGTAGTGGATTGATTTGCTATATGCAGATTGATCCGACACCATCTGGATCGATCCGATTCCCCTGTTTTTCTATCATGAAGCCTTGAATCTACTCCCACTCACTTGGAAACCTATGTAGGTGGCATGGGTTGGTCCATAAGGATATGTAAAGGACTTTTGATCTTTTTAGTCTATGTCTATCATATTATATACATTTACAAACCTTTCTTGAGCTTGATGAACCTTGAGTCTTCAAGTCTTCGAACCTTAACAATCTTGGGAATGGATCATCCTCGTCTTCAAGTGTTTGGAGCTTGTCTTCTTTCTTGAAAACCAATGACACTTG
Organism: Platanus orientalis; assembly: GCA_025762735.1. Classification (NCBI taxonomy): domain Eukaryota; kingdom Viridiplantae; phylum Streptophyta; class Magnoliopsida; order Proteales; family Platanaceae; genus Platanus; species Platanus orientalis. Next base: position 1,025,896 of record JAOXJP010000012.1, on the reverse strand, counting down.
ATGATTATAGACATGACTAAGATATGCATTGTGTTCATGTCATGGCTAATCTAGCACTCCATGTATTTTACAAATTATGGAATTGACAATTTAGATTAACAAAAGTATCCCTCACTCATCTGCTCAACCTCTCAATAGTGAAAATCAGGATAATGAAAAGGAATCTGCAATAGCAAAAGGTTTAAGGAGACGGGAACAAAACTGACATTCTTCTACTTCCAAAAGACCAATAAGTGCACTTAAAAATGCTACAAAGAAAAAGAGAAGAAAGAACGAATCCACAAATCAAGACCACAAAGAGACAACAGAGAATCTAAGTGGTGCATATGCAAAACGAAGTGGATGTCCTCCAACAACTCTGTTGATCCCAAATTCAAGGCCAACACAGGTATAGTGTCATGTCAAAGACCATGAACTCATATGACATTGTTAATTAGAGAATATTTCTTCACTTCAGAACACAGCCATACAAGAACATATAGATAATATTTCTCTCTATTGGTTCCTGTAAACATCCAGACTCAGCGAGTCATTGCGAGATGCAATGCAGTGTTCCATACAACTACCATGTACCTTATACCACTTACATGAGACCCCTACCTTTAAACCATTCAATACGCAATCCATGGAGATTATCAATGTACCAACAAAACACCACAACAAATGGTCTTACATGACTCCATTCTATACCAATAATGGTAAACTTAACTATGTTACCCGGTTTTCTTAGTATAACACCTATTAGTCTCATTCCTGATTGTTTTTTATTTCTTATGCAAACATCCTTGCCAACAGTCTTCCAAGGACCACCCAATTTTTCCACCCCTTCAACTCCATCCCACCAATGAATTTTAATCATGCACAGGACATGGGAGAGGTATACTGACAATTATGTGTGTGTGTGTGTGTGTGTGTGTGTGTGTGTGTGTCGTGTGGAATGTGTGTGCATCCAACACAGCTATAAGTTATGAAATTGTATTTTATTTCCTCCCATTTTAGAAGAAGAGTTCAATGCACTGACTACATATCATTTCCATTCCAAAATATGTACATAATAGGTTGAAATGAAGGTCCAGTCAACACAAATATCATAAAGTGAAAATACTTCGGCTTGTTTGACAGTTTTTTGGTTGCCGATAAAAGCTCTTATGAAGTTATTGTGTCATTCATCACCAAAATGATATTTGATATATGACAAAACTTTTTTGTATACCTTGTAGAGGTTAGATATGATAACAAAAAGGGAGGAGTCGGTATAAAAAATAGACTAGTATACATCAACTTTGTTAAAGAAATGTAAAGTTCCCATATTTTGAATACACCAAACATTTACACAAAAATCAATACATAGACTATTCTTTCCATGTTTTTTGATTGTTGATGTCTCACTTCTTGTTTCCTAACACTTGGTAAAAACTATACCAATTTCATCACATTCCCCGCACTATTATTCACATAATTGTGAACAGTGTCTAACTTCAAATCAAAGGATTGAGTAAATTTAAAATTTAATGTAATGTAACCTTTATTATTAAATTGTGTAACTTTTAGTTTTACCATGAGAAATATGTTTATGTAAAAAAACAACTTTTTATCTGTTAAAGAGCCTTTACAGATAGAAATGTGTTACTTCTACTTATTAAAAAAAAGAAGTTATCTTTAGTATTGAGAATCAGTAACTTATTCTTGCACGATAATAATCAGAATAAAAGGAATCCGATTATTTGACACTGATCCCCATATGATTAACCTAAAAATTAGAACACGAAACCTCCAATCATAGAAATCACTAAGATTTTGTTATTAACTCAAAAAACTTTAAGCCGTAAAGGTGACTATATGTGCAAGGAAGCTTTGATAATTAAAGAGAAGGTGTAAGTTGTAATTCTGAATTCGATGAAATCAAAAGTCAGTGTATCTAAATGTATGTAAGTTTAATAAAACTATTAAGTTTAAGTCGTGAAGTTTAATAACTTTCATACCCAACGAACCTTTACTCATAGAAAATGTGCAATTTTGGTAATGAACTTGAGTCACTTAGATTGGGAATGAGTATGTAAAAATCATGAAGTTCAGTACCAAAATTGACTAATGATACGATGTGTAACATTTACATATAAAACTAAGTAACTTTATGTTTTGTTATGTGGTGACGCTTTTGAGTAGTTAGTAAACGCAATAATGGCTTCATAAAATTGCTCAAAAATAACTGGAACCTTTCTTTTAAGTTTGAGTAACTTTAAATCTTAAGAGTGGGTAAGTAAGAATGTATTAGTTTAGTCACAAACGTGAGTAACGTTAAGTTATATGAAAATGGGTATTTTATGTGTATCAAACCTTTATTCATACATGTGTAATGTTTGATGAAACAACTGAGTAACTTCAATTCTATTAGTAACTTTTATGGCTAAATACTCCTCAAAATAAAGGTTCCTAAATAGTACTTACATGTGCAAATACTGAGAAAAATGTGTAAGTCTTAATTATGAATATGAGTAATATAAGATCGTGAGAGGGTATGAAAATATATATAAGTTTATTGTTATATTTAACTAAATCAAAGTCATAAAATTAGCCACATGTTATACGAAAGGAATCTTTACTCATACAAATGTCAACTATTAATGAGGTGGGTATGTACAAACATGTAAGCTTTATTCACAAATTGGAGTAACTTTAAGTTGTACGATTTAGTAAATTGTATCTGAAGAGTAGTTCTGTAGAAATTTGTACAATTTTTTCTACTATTAAGTAAATTTAGATTGTAAATGTAAGTAACGTTTATGTGAAGAAACATAATTTCAACAACTTCAGTCGAGTGGGAATATAAACATTTATAACTTTACTCACATTTGAGTTACTTTTAGTTGTACTGCGAGTAACTTTTATGTTCGGTTAATTCACTGATTTATGTATCTACCAATTATGAACTTGAATATATATAAGGCCTTATAAACTTGAATAAATTTAAGTCCTCAAATAGGGTAACTTGTGTTCTAGAATAGTTGACTCCAAAAAGGTAACGTGTAACGTTTAATTATAAACTTGAATAACTTATAGTCAACTTAGTGGGTAACTTGTTTCGGTGGATAGTAGTCCTCAAAAGATCCCCCCCGAAGAAAATGAAGCTCCAAATATGACCACTCGCAAAAATATACAACACAGCTCCCAAACATCTCAAAGTGAAAAAGAACAGAAGGGTTAGGGTTACGGCCAGCTAATGTTATATAGATTAGGTGCATCGCGGATGCAGGGGAGATGAGGAAGAACGGATGAGGGATGGGAGCCCCTCGTTGTATTTTCATGGACTTTGTGTGAAGGTTAACACGATGTACAACAACATAGTACAGTTGTAGAAGAGATGAATGTCATGGTTATAGTGAACTTCTTCATCGGTTACTGTCATCATCGTTTTATCATATTATAGCTTCCTTACGCTCTTAGGAACTCATTCTTCACATTCTCAATTTTGTACTTTTGAGTTCTGAAGAATTGAGTGTTAACCCGCGGTGACCTACAAAAATCTATTCCTCTTCCATGCAAAACACTTTTCTTGTAAAAAAAAACGTAGAAAATAAAAAATCAGGGACAGAAGTGTTAACGATCAACTCCATTTGTGTTGAGTGACGGAGCCGTTACTTTGGAGGCGGAGACGTAAACAACGCTCCCCTACATTTGTGTCGGGCCTACCCTTAACCAGGATACATGGCTGCACATTATTGGTGGTGTATGACGGGTGAAGATCTGTGCGGTGTAAGAGATTTGGCCTCAGATGAATCACCCTCTTCAAAGGATCAAAACCCATTAATTATATGAATGATAAGTTTGAGATGGGCCATTCAAGATGTAGTATACCAAATTGATGATTAACTAGTACATTGTTTTACCCGCATTACCACTTATTTCTCCTTTTGGTAATCATCACTCAGCAGATGGGAAGCGTGTACAGAATCATCTTCCCGTTGGGAAGTATTTCTTGCTTACCTTCCTCACTTTTCCTTGAAACCCATATGCAGGACAATGCATTGTGGTTCAGCGGAGTTCTCAATGCATTATGTGATTTAAGGGAAAAAAAAAAAAAGAAGAAGAGCAGAGTGCATAACCCAGAATTATGCCCACAGAAAAATAATTGATGAAATCATCTCCCATTTGAGGAGTCGTATTTCTTGCTTTCCTTCCTCTTCCCTTCCCTTGAAACGCAAATGCAGGGCAATCCCAAGGAGGTTCAGGGGAGTTCTAAGGGCACTATCTGATAAAAAATGAAAAAAAAAAAAAAACAGAATCCGTAATTGTGTCCACAGAGAACAGAATAGAAACCTGCCCTGGTGCTGCAATCAATATAAACCATTAAGAAAAAATGAAACACGGCCAACAAAAACCCCAGAACTACGACTGATTTGCCAAGTGCTGGGTTTCTACGTAAATGCAGATATGTTTGTCATGGCAAACGGTGTCTTTACGAAATATGCAAGGAAAGAACTGCCACAAGAAAAGTATGAAGAGCCTATATAAATAAATGAAAAAAGAACAAAAAAGTAATTAAACTAGCTGTTGTCAACAGTAATCACCAACACAATTCCAAAGAATTGGACCAAAATAGGAACATAAGAAAGTCCCAAAACTCAAATCCTATTGGCACAAGAGCCGCAAATTCATTCATTACTTTCCATGAGCCAGAGTTGCCTGCCAGCACTTTAAATCGGTCCCTGAAACTAAGCTCGTTTGATGTTTCCAAGCCAAACCCTTGAAGCTAAATTTTAGACCCTTGCCCTCTTGTTGCTGCTGCAAGCTGGGCACTTGTACTGCTTGATGTGCTCAGCCCTCGCAGGTGTGATCTTTACACATTTGCCATGAAACCATCTCTCGCAAACATCACAGCAGATCCAGAATTCATCATTGCCATAGTTATCCCCACAGGCTCCACAGAGTGTTGCAGCCTGTTCGTCATCTTCTTCTTCCCCACTCTCATCATCTTTTGGGGGTGGAGGCATCTTTGAACCCTTCATCTGGGATTCTGATTGCCGGGGTTGCTGAAAAGCAACAGCCAAACAAGTGAACAATGACATAACTGAGGCATAAAACAACTAACTGTGAACAAAAAATCTATAGAAAATTGGATATTACCATTTTTCCACTTGATTTGCTTTTGTTGCTGCTGTTGGGAGTGGCAGTTGATTTATCTCTCGCTTGCTTCTTGGCAATGCCAGTCACAACTTCAAATATAGTTGGCAGATCATTCATCATCTGAAATAGTCTCTTCCTGTAATCACAACTCCAACCAATGGGCATAATTTTTTTAGTGTCAGATAGCTTTTTAAAAAATGATATGAATCTATATTTGAAATACAGATAAATCCAGGTTCTCTTGCCAATATCGCTCAACTAGAGAATACTAAGGACCAGGTTAAGAGAAACACAATACCAAAATTTTAGTAGATCTGGATGAAGTACTGATCCGCAAATTAGTAGAATACAACAAATATTTCGAGGAAAGCATCCTACATTCATCGCAAGGCAAACATTGCAACTTGTATGGATAGGTGTGACTTCCAAAAAACAATATGCAGACACAACAATAAACACAAAGTAATATTTGGTCAAAGTGATGCTTAGGAGCCCACACGACACATCAGCTAGGCAATAACATAGGTGCTCTCCCTCCCTAACCACTCTTATTCTTTCCCATTTTTATTCCTTTTTCCTCCCCCTTATACCCCTTCTATCAGCAACCCCGGCAATCAGAATCCCACTTTTTGGTGGGGATCTGGGTCAGTACATCTATATGTTTCAACATGACTAATAGAAAAAAGTCCATGTCCCTGTTTCATCATAGGCATGGGCACGCTACTCTTATAGATACATATGTAGGCAAACATTTTCTCATGCATGGAAATTACAATGATGACATAATGAGGAAGAAAATGTTCTGTGAAGACCAAGTGTCTAGTGTGTATGGTGAATGATGAGTTGACATGTGTTGTGTTTGGGGTTAAAAACGTCCAAAAAAGTGTTCAGATGAAAAAGTAGGTGTTCAAAAAGAGACCAAATTCAAAAACCCATCATGTGTCAATCAGTGCACTGTTATAGAGGTCTGTGTCAACACAGACAATCATTCTCCAATTGAGAAAGTGCCAGTGAAGACACATACTGATGCACAGAACCAAAAAAGAGGCCCCCTCAAGGAACCCGAAACTAAACAACTTCCTGTAAATCAGAATCCCAAAACAAACTAAAATAAAGCCAATGGTGCTAAAGAGTCATAATGAAGATATCCAATTAGAAACAAGAAAAGAGAAACAAAGCCACAAGATAAACCAGCACTTCATTTAGCCACCATTAGAAACCATTGCTGTTCAATAATTTTTTCATTTTTTTTAAAAAGCACTCGTCAGCATAGAAACATACAGATATAATTTGTTTTCTTTTTCTTTTCTTTTTTGCGCCTATAGTTGAAAAATAAATATTTAATAAAAAGGGAACAAGAAATCCCCTAAAGAAACAATACAGAACAGTAAGACCAAGAAATACAGGAAAAGGAAAAGAAAAACTGATCCTCACTCCATGTTTTACAAGCAGATTACATGGTTCCAGTTACAAGGTAAACCTCCACACTGATTGCCGATATAGTCTTTGCATCTTAATGCCCAAAAGATCAGCTTCCCTTTCGCCCTTTTGTAAACTTTGAAGAACAGCTCCGCATACGTTTTTTTGAGAGGTAACGATAGTCATTTATTGAAATAGATAAGCAAACAGATACAAAGTACAAACAAGTGGAATCACTGTGCAAGTGATACCAACATACAAAATAAAAACACAAACTAGACCCATACCCACAAAACATTACAACTTCTCATGCCAAATATCACCCATTCCTTCTCATCAAAAGAGAGTCACACCGAAGCCCACTCAAAAAGAGTATCATATATAAACAACACCAATTCATCATGATTTCGATACCGTTCATCGAAAATCCTTCTATTTCTTTCTATCCACAAGTCCCAACAAATAGCTCCTAGTAAAACACGCCATATGTCTTGGGAGAGACTCACCAAACCACTCAAATCCCAACTTGAAATTAGCTCATTATCCAAGGAGTTTGAAGTTGAGGAAGGAAAAAGTATCACACCCCTTTAGCCATAGGACAATGAATAAATAGATGACTTATTGATTCCTCTGCTACCATACATAAGGAGCATCTATT
>JAOXJP010000012.1:984770-1005695 GCA_025762735.1 Platanus orientalis | reverse complement strand
TTTGAATTTGATGTCTTTTATTGACCACCTACTTTTTCAACTGAACACTTTTTTGAACCCTTTTACCCTCCAAAACATGTGTTTGTTTTTAATTCACCATACACACTACAGAGGCTTTTTTATCACAGAACATTTGTTTCGCTTGGGGTCCACTGTACGAATTATGTTGCCCTATTCTACTCTACCTAGGTCATAATTAATTTTTCATGAACACTCATGTCTTGTCTCACTATGTCGTGACTTTCGCTCATGCATTTGGCATGCCACTCCTTTTACATTGGTGTAATTAACCATATCATATCAGTTCCTCCCCCGAAGGAAAATGATGCAGACGTGGCATGCACTGAACGGTGTCATATCAAGTGCACCACACTCTTGATGTGACCACTCAGGAGGGAGAATCAAAAACTTCCAAAAAGTGAATTGATTCCACCCCCTGAGTGGTCCCATCGGGGGTGTGGTACATATGATATCATCCCGCACTGAACACCACCACCAAGAATTTTTAATTTCCTTGTCATCCCCAAATAAAAAACCAATCCAGAAGCTGTTGGCCTGTACTCTATTCTATCGCATCCCTCTAAACAACTAAAAATCACACTAATCGAGTAACACTAAGCACAGCTGCAGTGGGAGTCCTGTTGAACCTTTTAATTTCAATAGCATAGTCATGAGGCAAATGATTTCTTTTTTTGAATTTAGTCTCTTTGTAGATAGATACTTTTGAAATACACTTTTAACCGTACACATACCATGTGTCAACCCGTGATGTGGTCACATATACAACAATTTTGATCACAGAACATTTATCCTAGCCACTGATCTGGGTGGAAGAATCTTAATGTGTGATTGATAAGCTGGACTGTGGACTAAGCGCATATGAGTGGCTGGTAATGCCATGCACAACCATACCTGATGTAATGCACGGTTAGCAGATCCAAATTAAGTGACTGCTCGCCAATGGTATAAAACTTGGAAAAAAACACATGAAATAAACTGCATGCCTGGAATATCCAAAGTGAATGAACAGATTCGTCATGTTCAAGGGAAGTTTTTTCAAATTAAGCTAATTGAGCCCTTAACAGGGATGGAAACTAATATTGCCTCCTTCAAAATCCAAAACTATCATTTTCAAAGTGTGGTTGTCTGGAAAAGCCTTACAAAGCCAAATGAGCATTTTGGCATGGAATTGTCAAGGGTGCAGGAACCCCTCGATAGTTCGATTAATAAAATAGTTAATCCACTTTATAAACCCACAAATTGTTTTTATCTCCAAAACAAAAGTGTTTTTTGGTGAACTTAGGAATCGACTTTAAATAAGTAAATAATGACAGTGTTTGGTTATGGATGCTAGAGGGCTATCTAGTGGTTTGTTTTTATGTTGGAGGCAGTATGTAAAGGTGGAAATCCTAATTACCACTCTAAACTTCATTCTCATACGAGTGTCCATGGCTAAAGCAAAATATTATTGGTTTTGTTCATGTGTTTATGGTGAACCAAATGATTCTCGTAGAAGTGATGTGTGGGAGGAATGGCTGGTTGTAATGCATGGATTACGAGGACCTATAGTCAATGTTAGGGATTGGAATTTCCTGTTGGATAGCAGTGACAAAAAAAAAATGTAGGCATTGTTCGACTAGAAGAGAGATAGACCTTCTGAATAAAGCCAAACTCAGTGATATAAGATTTAAGGGTCCTCCTTTTACATGGAGCAGTGGGAAATCGGGTCGAAGGAATATCTGTCAGTGCCTGAATAGGGCAGTGGCTAATGGACTCTAGAGGTTAGCATTTCCTGAGGCATATGTGAAACATATTCAAATGTTGGGTTTTGATCACCTTCCCATAATGTTATATCTTAAAAATAAAATAAAATAAGAGTTTCCACTAAAAACCTTTTTGTTTTAAATGGTTCTGGACAACTTATGATGGATGTTAGAACATTGTTAGACAAATTTAGGAAGAAGAGGTGAGTGGGCAATCCAATGATGTTGGAAAAAAAAAACTAAAGCCATTAACTCCGGCCCTGAAACATTGGAATTATCATTTGATTGGGCAAATTCAACGATAGATCAGTACCTTGAAAACAAAAAGTAGTAAAGTTATGGATGAGGAGGAGTCAAATGACAAGCATAAGAAACTGCAACAACTCCATACAAATCTTGATAGACATCTCCTTAATGAAGCTCTTCTATTGAAGCAAATATCCAGAATCTAGTGGATCCTATAGGGGGATAGAAACACCAAAATTTTCTACTTGTCCACTATAACAAGATGTGCTTGAAATAGGATAATTATAATTAAAAATGAAAGGGGCCTATGGACTGAAGACTCAATAGAGGTGGCCAAAGTGTTTCAGTCATATTTTACCTCTTTGTTCACCTCTTCTAATCTAACTGATCAGATGATCGGAGAAATAGTGAAAAAAATCCCGACAACCCTTACTAAGGATGATAGAGTTGGTCTTGACTCCCCTTTCTCATTTGAAGAAATCAAGCAAGTGGTGTTCGATATGGACACCTTAAAAGCTCTAGGGCTAAACAGATATCCGGCAGGCTTTTATCAAAAATATTGGAATATAGTGGGGTCCAATGTCACAACTTACATTTTTGAGGTGCTTTGAGAGAAAAGGAGAATGAAGGAAATAAATCAAACCTTCTTAGTTCTTCTACCCAAACAATCTAACCTGGAATGCCCTTATCAGTTTCTACCAATGAGCCTATGTAATGTTTTATATAAAATAGTGGCTAAGGTGTTGGCCAACCGACTTGAACAAATCATCCCCAAAATAATTTCTCCAAACCAAGGAGCTTTCACCACAAGCAAAGTGATATTGGAAAATATCATCATTGCCCATGAAGCCCTTCATCACATGAGGTCTCACAAAACAAAAGCTCAGCTTATGACAATTAAAATGAACCTCAGTAAGGCCTATGATAGCTAGGGTCGAGTGGAATTATCTGATTCAAGTCATGAGGAAAATGGGGTTCGGGCAAAATTTCCTTAAGCTCATGTATAAATGCATATCCACATAATCTTTCTAGGTGATGATAAATGGGTAACTAGGTACACGATTCAAGACTTCTAGAGGCCTTCACTAGGGAGACCCTCTCTCTCCTTACCTTTTTCTCATATGTGCAAAAGGATTATCAACTAGCATGCAAGATCTTGAAGCCACGAAACTAATTCAAGAAATTAAAATCCGTAGACATAGTCAATCAATTTCTCACATGCTTTATGCTAATGATTGTTATATCTTTTATAGAGCTCATAAGTCATATGGACAAGCTATAATAGAAGAGTTACATCGATTTCAGTAGGCATCAGACCAGCTAGCGAATCTGTCCAAGTCCGAGATTATATTTTGTCGAAACACCCCGCTTCCACATCGATAAGATATAACCAACTTAGTGAGGCTTCAAGAAGCAAATCATGCATCCAAGTTCCTGGGGTTATCATTCATGGTAGGGAGAAACAAGGTAAACTTTTTCTATTTCATTGCAAATTGAGCTACGAGTAAGATTCAAAGTTGGAAGGCTTAGTTCCTATCCTCGGTAGGTAAGGAAAATTTTCTAAAAGTATTGATTAGCTTCCTTCCTACTTATGCGATGTCCTGCTTCCAAATCCCCAAAAAAGTGTGTTAAATGATTGATCAACATCAACATAGTTTTTTATGGGGACAACAAAATCAAGAGAGGGAAATAAATTGGGTTAAATGGGCCATTATGTGGCAACCAAAGGGCCAATGGGGTATGAGAATTAGAGATCTTCATTTAACCAACTTAGCTTTATTAACTAAGCAAGCATGGAGACTTCTAACTGTCCCAGATTCCCTATGGACAATGCTGGTGAAATCAATTTATTTCCCTTCCCGTCCTCACATTTCCTTCGAACCCCACCTCATATGAATGGTTCTTGGGGATGGAGAAGTATCTTATGGGGCGGGGACATCCTCCTAAAAGGCTATTTGTGGATAGTTAAGGATGGCCAAAATATTGACATATGGGATGATCCTTGGCTCAAGGATCTACCCTCTAGTAAGTTGGCCTCTCTCCCTCCTCCAGATTGTTAAGTTTGCTTTGTTATGGACCTCATGGATCCATTTACAAAAACTTGGAATCTAGATAGCATTGGAAATATGATTAATCCGAATGAAAGACAAGCCATTTTTAACACAAAAATTAACCATAGACTGCCAAGTGACTAGTTAATTTGGAGGTTTGAAAAGAAATGAATTCTCACTGTTAAATCAGTATAAGCGCTCTTAACAAAGCTATATCACCCAACTCCTCATATGGACAGTGGAAAAAAAGAGATGGAAATTCATTTGGTCTCTTGATATGACTCAGAAAAGTCAAGTGTTCATATCGAAGGCATGTCATAATGCCATCGCAGTTGTAAGCGAACTTCATAAAAGAGTTCAATTGGGCCAACCTACTTGCCCATTATGTAAAAAGGAGGAGGAAACAGTGCTTCACTGCCTAGTGTTATGCCTTGTAGTAGCTTTGATTTGGACTCTTTGCTTGCCTTGGTTAAAAAATAAGAACCCTGAAACAATCTCATTTGCTATGTGATTCAAATTTTGGTTAGTCCATTTGAATGGGAAAAAACAGCATTTACATATGACCCTAATAAAAATTTTGATACTTTGTTGGTCTATATGGTTGAATAGGAATAACATTGTTTTTAATGGCCTCTCTCCTAATTTGTTTAAAGTAAAATGGTGTTTTGATAAGTTCTATCGGAACTTGGAGAGGAGTTACCCAGCGGGTGACCAGGCTCAAAACATGTTTTTGACCCGAAAAGGACTTTTTGTGCACAAGCAACTCCAGGAAGACTATATCCAGATCAATGTGGATGTAGCCTCGTCTAGGAACAAGTCGGCATAGGGATTTGTATAGTGGTTATTTCTTTAACGGAGAGGTGATTGGGTCGGTTGAACTTAAGTCTGGTTGGAAGGAAACGTTGGAAGTAGAAATGGAAGCATTGACCTGGGGACTTATGTTAGCAACCCAAATACCAGACAAAAAGTTATTATCTTAATGGATTCTCTCCAAACAGTTAAAATAGTCAATAGTAATTTTGTTGATTGCCCATGGCAGTGTCATAATTTTTTTTCTAAAGGCTAAACATTTAATCTCTTTGCTAGAGGATGCTTGTATTTATCATGTACACAGAACTCTTAATAGTGTAGCTCATGATCATGTTCAATGGGGTCTTCAAGATCCCCATTGATTCTTTACGGGTGAATCTTAGGGAGCTTCCTCCTCCTCTACTTCTTAATGGAAGTTTTGTTTACAAAATAAAAAATAAAAATACAAACTTACATCACCATATTGGAGTCAGTTATTAGATCCTGCTATATATAATTTATGTCACTTGTTTTTGGTGTTTGACTGTAACCTTCCACTGGATAATCTTCTCCTACCATAATAGTTTATAGCGGAAGTCGTAGTAATAATCCATATAGCTAGATGTACAAGCTGACATGACAGATAAAATTGTTAAATATTTGTGTAGTTAATTTATATTTTTTTGATAAATATCAACAATATATTAATAAGAGAAACTAGCCTAGGGACTTGGGGCAAAACCTATTTGTTTATTTATTTACACCATTTAGTTACAATTCTGTTAAGGCTATCAATCGGGCCGGGTTGGGTCGGGCAAAGGTCAACCTGAGCCCATCCTAAAGAGAAATTCATGAGCTTAAGCCCATCCCAAGCCTGAACTCAACTTGAGACATTTTCCCCCAGCCCAATCGGGCTTTAAGGCGAGTTTAATCTGGTCCAAAGTTAACAATCCAATAGAAAATTTAGATTAAGTTGGGGCCCATCGACTTTAAAAATCAAATTTATCAAACATATCAAATTGAGTTGCGGTCCATAGGCTTTAAAAATTATATTTTCCCCTAGAATTTATATATTTCAAGATGGGCTTTGGACTAGGGTCACTCAAACCAAGAAAATTGGTTTATTCATGTATTAAGATCACACCTACTTCGAGCTAGACTTTGAGCCCCTTATTAGAGATAAATTTTGGGCTAAAAAGGCTAGGACCCGAGCCCATCCCGAAAATCACTTCGGATCACTCTTGGGCCCTAACCCAGTCTTGACCCAATCCTCCCATTCTTCAAGCTAGCCTAGCCCAATTGATAAACCTATTACCTAGATAGAGACTCCTCCAGCCATTATGGAGGATTCACCCACTCCCTACCTTCAATTAGGTTTAACCCATTAGCAACAAGGTCATGAGTAGATTTATTGCCTGACCTCCTAAGCCAAGAAAAAGAAAGATTATCAAACTTTTTTATAAACTCCTTACAATCTTAAGGATTAAATAGACCAATGGTAGAAGGAAACGTCATTAATTAGGAAAGATATGACATTCTTACAGTCTCCCTTTAATTTAATGGACTTATAGCCTAATTTCAAGGCTTTTTAAAAGACCAATACGAGTTGCCCAACATTTTGCAGCTTCCACTTAATCTACCTTACCCAACTTCGCCAAGCCATACAAAAAGTGATATTCTTCATCCCTATAAACCACACTAACTCCACTATGAGCACTAGAATGAAATCAACATTCACTTTGACTTTAGATGGAGTCCAAAAAGAAGCACATGACTCCATCATCATAGGGGATGCCCCTAGACTCCTCTTACTCTCCGAGATAAGCCCACAAGTATCAAAGAGACCTTTAGAAAAAGGAGGAGAATTCTCATCATATTGGACATTTTTGTGCTTCCAAATATTCCAACAAAGATGCCACAAAAGAAATAATGTCAATCTTAGCAAATCAATCAATATCATTTCTATCAAACCAATATGCAAAAGAAATATTAGTAGTCCTCTATTCTCCAAGACAAGAAACTTATATACCAAATTCTATTAGAAATACCACAAGAAAATAAACAATGATGAATAGATTCTTTTTTTAATTTTGTATTGCGGATACATTGGATTAACCTCAATTTTCTTTTATAAAAGATTCAATTTGACAAGAATGGTTTCATTGCAAGCTTTCTATAGAACGAGTAACTTTCTGGGCAATCAGAAGAGCCTAGGGTCTATTTGGAGGAGAGGTAGGAGCAAAGGAAATAGGGTCCAAAGAAATAGCAACCTAATATGCAAATTTGACAGAAATTCATTATTTCTTATCATAATGCCAAACAAGCTCATCCTAAAGGAGAGAGAGACAAAGGGAATCTTACCTATAGACTCAATCAAATTTGGAGGGACAATATTCATTAAAAGAACTAAACCGTATGTTCTAGAAGTAGGATTAATCAATTCATAAACATAAAGAAGAGAGTTATCCGAGGGAAGCTAATTTATTTAGAAATTTGGAGAAGAACAAATCCATGGATCAGACCAGACCTTAATTATGCTTGTCCCAATTTTCCATCTAAGGCCCTTGTGAAGAAGCTCATTTCCAGAATAAATACTCTCCCAAGAACATGAGCTATTGTTCCTCGATTTCACAAAGAAAAAATCACAATTGAAAATTTGATAGACTTTAACAGCCCGGGCCAAAGGGTATAAAGGTTTCTTAACAATCTCCAAGCTTGTTTTGCAAGCAAGGCTTTGTTGAAAGCATGCAAGTCCCGAAATCCCATACTCTTCTTACATGATTGTCCTAACAAATCCAATTACTCTTCTTTTTAGTCTCATCATTATCCTATCAAAACTTTTTTTGAATTGATTTCATAGGATTGTAAATTTTTTTGGAGATCATAAAACAAGAGCATATAAAGGAATGGTCAAGAAACAATAGATTTGATATATTTCCTCTTTTATTAATGTGCCTAAAATGCATGTAGTTACATGCTTCCACTACAAAGGATAACAGGTGATAAAACTTTGAAGTATGTATTAAGAAGTAATTAACCAACACTCCCAATATTCCTAAGGTGTAGTAGAGGTGTGAGATAATATACTTATTATATTTCAACACCCCCCACTTGGAGGAACACTGCTAGATAATAAACACAAAAAACTAGTGTGAGTCCACAGAACGTGCAAATGTGTGCACAAAGAGCATGGGAGAATAATTGCATTTAAGGGGAGATTCAAACTTGAACTTGTAATCTTGCTCTAATACCAAGTTATTAACCAACACCCCTAATACCCTAAGGTGTTAGTAGTGTTAGCAAAGGTATATATGAGTTAATATATTTATTCCGTGAACTATATTGGAGCAAATCATTTGTGACTGAAATTGGCATGACTATTGTGTAACGTGCACCATAGACTGGCATGTGATAAATTTTTGAATTCATCTCTTTTTGAACTCCTATATTTTTTAATTGAGCACATTTTTTTATGCTTTAAACCCTATGTACATCACGTGTCACCCCGTTATGTGGTCACACATTGGTCACAGAACATTTGTTGTTAGAAACAGAAAATGAAGGGAAAAAAATGACAATAAATTCAATAAAAATACGGAGAAAATATACCAAGGGATTCACAACTAGGTCTACAACCTAACCCTTAAGAAGCAAGGCCCATGGATTAAATTCTTTCTTAAGATGTGTATCCATCAATCACAACCGACAGGGTCGATTAAATTTTTCTTTAGGATCTAAGGGTGGCAATTCGTGTTGGTGGGTCAAGTTATGGGTAAACGGTCAACCCAAACACGATGTATTTATTAATTGTATCGAAGCAAGTTGACCCATTGTGACCCGAAACACTATTATAGTAAACCCTAATCCACTGATTTTGTGTCAGGTTCAAGGGTTGTGTGACCTAGGGGTGGTAATTTGTGTTGACAAGTCATGTTCGTGTTGTATCAAGCTAATGGTAATATGGAATAGGATTATATAGGTCAACCTGAACACAATCCATTTATTAATTGCGTCTAAGCTGGTTGACCCATATTGACCCGAAACACAATTTCCTAAACCCTAACCTGCTAATTTAGCATTGGATTTGGGGATATCACAGTAAATCCTAACCTGCTAAGTACTTGTCGGGTTCGTGGGTCATATCAAACATTGCTACCCCTATTAGGATCCTTTTCCATACACCAACGTCACTTCAATTTTGAGTGCTCATAAAAGAAGGGCAAAGGGAGAAGCCATGATGACCCAAAATTTATTGGGTCCTCGCATCATATTTTCCTTCGAAAGAAAGAAAATGGTGCAGATATGATTGAAAAACCTAGCACTTTGACTGGAGTTGATTAGATTCATCCTATGCAATACCACCTTACTGCCAATCACCATCAGCTTTTTTATGCTCTACAACCGATTCCACTAAGTCTTTTTATTTTTGGTAACGATTTTCACAAGTCGGTTGTATAGTTTATTTACTCTTTTTCACTGTAAATATTTCATTCACGTACACGATGAAATGTTATTTAGTATTATTTTTGTTTCGTCTTGGTATTATAATTTGAAAGTCCTACGTCTAAAGGCAAACAAACCATCAAGGACAAACCCTCCCCTTTTAAGTCACGTAAATCTAATTCAGTGGCTGATTTATTTGGTTCAAACCCTACCAAAAAAATAAAAAAAAAAAAGGTTTGGTTCATCGGTTACTGTCTTAGTGCCTAAGGACCTTTGAAAAGCATTTGTACTGTACCACTTGGCATTGACATACCCATACATCTCTTCCTGCAATTAAAACTTATAAAGCAAAGCATTTTTGCACTGATGTGAAGGCTGTCTTTAAGGAAGTGGATTCAACTTTCGTAATGAGAAAGTGCAAAGCCCGATGTAACTAATGGTTGTAAGTGTGGTTGTGTTTGCACACATGGCTTGTCAAGTCTCGGAGACGGTAAGAGGCAAATGCACTAAAATTAATTGTTTATATATAAAGGTACTTTTTGATTTATAGCTCTTTGTATAGTTTTAGGGATAACACTAAGTATTAGATCCATTATTTTCAAACCTATTTTAAACAACTATATGCATGTGCCACTTTATTTCTATTCCTACTTGCATGTTGTAGAATAATAGTATAAAATATTTAAAAAGAATTTTTTGTATTCACTAAAGTAGCTTTTAATCTTATTTACGCATTCCTCTAAACGTTTCTTCGTGGCATTAATAATGATCTGGTCCTTTTTTATACTAAGTTTTTTGACCCTCCAAAAAATAGTTGTATGTGGTCTAATCAAAGTCGCATCTTGAAAAGAGGTAGGTGTTCTGAGACACCGAGGCTCTTGGTATGGATAGAAGGCATGTCAAAGCATCATGGGCATGACGGACTATGGTTATGTGTAGGTGGTATGTTCTTAGCTTGCATGAATTTAAACTGTGAGACTTTTTTCAATGTAGGTTATGTGTGACTCTTGACAGTCTTAAGTTCCTATGAGGGTTGGGTTCTCTCATGAAATAGTACTTGAGAACCCAATGTGACGGCACTATGCATCCGTTAGTACACATTAACTTTATTATGTGTGCGCTACTAACTTGCGGTATTATGAACATATTTTCTTTAGTTTTGTTTACATTGTAAGACTACCTCTCCTTAAATTATGTACAACAATTCGTATGTTTATCTTTTGTTTTCTTGTAGAAAGTATATCATCAAAGTTCATTTTTACAAAACCATCTTAGTATCCATCTAGTACCCTCATTTTTCTTCATTTCTAAGTTATTGTTTGATCATCTATATCCTTTATTAGTTTGTATGCACTAATGAATATAAATCCTAAGGTTTTCCATTAAATACAATATTATTCAAATGCTTCTATAGAGAGACTCTTGCCGTTTTCACCCATAGACATAGGCTTCAATCTAAACCACATAAATAGTCATTGTGGTATGTGTTATTTATGTGATAATTGTTTTCGATATTTTATTTCTTCTTTGTTGCATGCAAATTCATTTTTTTAAGGGATTGAGCACAACAACTAATTTTAGACATGCATTATTAAATCATAGAGTTGTAGCAATAAAGTGTATTCAAACGACCATTTAGGTGAAGAAGTTTACTTTTTTTTTTTTAATTTTCACTACGTGTAAACCACTTAAATAGACAGAACTTTAGCAGAAGTTTCACAATCAGGAGAGAGGATATGAGCCGTGCCCTTGCCCTACCCGTACTCAGGATCAGAGTAGTTCAAGGGAAGCTCTATTGCTATCTAGTTTTGCTTTGATTTTGAATCTTCTGTTAAGAACGGTCAACTTAGTAGTCGGTTGAGCCTCACGCCTGAGATTATGGTTGCTTTCAGGCTAATTATATGATCATGGAATTATATACACACTCAGGCTGAAGCTCAAACTCGATCCTCGGATTTTCGAGGTGCATAATGCACGCGCATGGATCGACTGCTCTGCAGCAGCAGTGTTCAAGCATGGAAGCGGTGCATGTCCCTCGCCGAAGGCTGCTCCGACATGCGACAACTCAAGGCCATACACGCACTTTTCATCGCCCACGGCCTCCACCACAACAACTACGCTATCAGCAAACTCGTCTCCTTCTGTGCCCTCTCCGACTCTGGCAGCCTCATGTACGCGTCTCTTCTCTTCGACCAAACCCAAACCCCCAACCTATTCATTTACAACACCCTAATCAGAGCCTACGTTCGCAGTTCTCAACCCCAACGTGCTTTCCATTACTTCCATCTATTGTTAAGCGATGACAACGTTGTTCCCAATAACCACACCTTCCCTTTCGCACTTGCTGCTTGTGCAAACGTCTCCTGTGTCTCTTCTGGTGAGCAAATCCACGGTTGGGTCTTTAAGAATGGCTTGGCTTCTTCGGACAGTCACATCCAGACTGCTCTTATACGTCTTTATGCAGAAGGCGGCATTTTGAATGGTGCCCGGAAGGTATTTGATGAAATTCCGAAGAGAGATGTTATCCAATGGAATGTTTTTATTAACGGGTATCTTCGTTGTAGTTCTGCTTCTGAGGCTTTGAATGTCTTCCGTGATATGCTGTTCTCTGAAGTTGAGCCTGATGAGTTCTGTGTTGCTACTGGGCTCACAGCTTGCGCTCAATCAGGGGCTCTTCAGCAAGGAATGTGGATCCATGAGTACATTAAAAAGAGGAATGGGTTTACTGCAGATGTGTTTGTGGGCACAGCGCTTGTTGATATGTATGCTAAGTGTGGGTGTATTGACAAGGCCTTAGACGCATTTGAGAGGATGTCTAAGAGAAATGTCTTCTCATGGGCTGCCATGATTGGCGGGTTTGCAATGCATGGGTTTGCAAGAGAAGCACTTCATTGCTTGGAGAGAATGGAGGAGGAAGATGGGCTTAGGCCAGACGGGGTTGTGCTTCTTGGGGTTTTAACAGCTTGCACCCATGCAGGGCTTGAAGAGGAAGGCCGATTTCTCTTGGACAGCATGGAGGCTTGTTATGGTGTTGCACCCAAACATGAGCATTATAGTTGCATGGTGGACTTGCTTTGCAGGGCAGGCCGATTAGATGAAGCGCTTAAGCTCATAAGAAGAATGCCAATGAAGCCACTTGCTTCTGTTTGGGGCTCATTGCTTAGTGGTTGTAGGAGTCATGGTAACATTGACCTTGCAGAGCTTGCAGTTGAAGAGCTTCTACAGCTTAAACATGATGACAGAGGTGAAGAAGATGGGGCTTATGTTCAGTTATCAAACATCTACTTGGGTGCACGGAAATCTGATGATGCATGTAGGATTCGAAGGATGATGGGGGACAAAAGGATCAAGAAGACACCTGGATGCAGTGTGATTGAGGTGAATGGAGAGGTCAACGAATTTGTTGCAGCGGATGTAGCACACCCTCTTCGACTTAAGATACATGCAATACTGGATTTATTGTCACTCCATATTGTTCATCATTCTTTATAGATACCATCGAAGGGTCTGGCTGCCTTCATGTGAAGGATTCAAAATGCACATTTCATGTGTTGCTGCAAGTAGATCATGGCTTTTTCGTATCATTGGAAAACTGAGCTGCGTCAATGGAGTTTATAAACAGGTCAAATTATACTTTAATGGGTTCAACTTGCCATTGAATCACACCACATGATAACAGGCATAATTGGCATTGATGTGGAGTCTGCACCAATGCATTGTCTTCCCCATCCTTCTAAAAAGTGGAGAAAACAGGTACAATAACTATTTTGATGACAGTTAGTTTATTATATTCCAAGGCGCCTGTAAGGTGTTGTTCTAGTATATTTACAAGCATTGAACACAAGGAGAATAAAATAAAATTGATCAAGTTCATTTACATTGCTTTTTAGGCTTCTGGATACAATTCTCTGATGTGAAATGCATGTGATTTTCTTGTTCTAGCTAGGAGAGGGGGCTACAGAATGGTTTACATGATAAAATTGCAATTTTGATTGCAATGGGATTGCTGGCTTAATTTTCATAGTAGAGTTGTGTCATTGGATGAACTATTTTTTCTTTCTTTCGTTCTTTTCTTCTTTTTTTTCTTCTTTTGATTAACGATTGGGAACTTCTATTTTAAGAGTACAGAAATTCACCTGGGGGCATGAACATCTGATATTGTGATTGATAGCCATATTTGTATTCCACAATAATTGACCTTTGGAACCGTTGGGTGGGAACTTTGAATGGATCCTAATGGTGGCCATGATACTTTGCACTCTATAATAGTAACTCTAACACTACTGTGTTTGGATGGTACATAAAATGCATTAAATTTGCGTTCTTCTGCAGAGTTCTGATCCTTTACCCATTCGACAAAATACACAAGTTTTTGTCTATATAGTATAGAGAAGACTGACTAGAATAGCTAGAAAGGGGGGTGGGACTCGAAAAACTCTTGCCTACTCCACAATAAAAACTCAGTTCAGAACTGAGTTATTTGTGCCTCTAAACAAAGGTCTACAGCTTTTCGCATTGTTCCATGTATACATTCTATAATAGTCTTTGTATGCTTTTATGTGCACAACCCCTTCTAAGTGTTGTCAACTTCTCGTCGCCTCTTCAGTGAAGAAACTAACATACATGACAGTAAGGCCTCCAAATTGCTTTAGCTTTCAATAGACGATGTTTATTTAATAAAGTTGAAATTGCTCAAGATCTTTCTATGATAAAAGAAATAGTTTTGGTTAAGGAGTCTCTTTTATACAATGTTTCTTTCTTCTTCTTCTTCTTCTTCTTTTGGAATGTGAACCTGGAATTTTTTTTTTTTTTTCGATTGATGAAGATAGTTTATTAATGAAAAGAAGGGCCTGCGTGAGAAATACAAGCCCCGAAGGGCAGAGATTAAGTTAGAATAATAGAATCTCAGTCAAATACCCAATCATGGTAATTCATGCCTTGGAAAGCTGGGATATGGAAGACCCATTGAACAAGAAAGAGAAGTTTTTTATCCAATAGCTTGGATTGCTCCAATTCCACCTCTTCCAAGATGTGATTGTTGCATTCATGCCATAGACCACAGCAGACCACAAAAGGCCTATGATGCCGAGAAAGAGCTAGTTAAAGTTTCATGGATGATCTTGACTTGAGAAAATCAAGGAAGAATAGTTGGATGTATGCTACAAGGTTTTGTTTATAGTTGATTTTTGTTTCCTTGTTTAATTAGGTGTCTTTAGTTTAGGATTATAATTAAGAGAAGTGGTTTTTTTTTTTTGTAGGAAATCTTATTTGATTTTAGTAGGAAAGGTAGTTTTTTAGGAGTCTTTATTAGGTTGATTTTCTACATCTTCTAATACATTGTATGAAGAGGAGATTCCTAAATTTTAAGATTTATTTTTTGTTGAATGGTTAGTCCACCGTTTGGAAGGGTTTCCTGGTTTTCTTTTTTCGTCTCAAATTTGCTTTTAGTTTGATTTGCTATTGTGAAGAAGACATTAAGTACTTTGGAACGTTGTGTACAAGCTATAACCGGATTCATTAGATCACCACTTAAATTCTCTCCTCCTTAATCTCTTTACTGGTGTACAAACAGGCACAACACCATTGGGTTGCTACTAGCCTGTGTTTCATAGTGCTTAGGAACAGACGATTGCCTATAACAATTTGTCATGGTTCTGATTGCAATTACAATTGCATCCGTGTAACAGACTTTTGCTTAGTAGCATTTTCTATGCATTTCGATTGCAATGGTAGATTTGCGTTAATTGGTATTAGAGCTTGAGTTGCATTTCAACATCATGCCGCCAAGAAGAAGGGGTGGTACTTGTGAAGCCGCTTTGGAAGAAGCATATGAGCGTGATAAAGTAGCAAGACTCGCACAAAAGGTTGAAGTGTTATCTCAACAGATGACAGTTTTAACGAGTATGGTTCAAAACTTGAATCAGGCTCCAAATCCACGCCATGTGGATGAGGATAGTGATGGAGAATCTGAAAAACCATTTGTTAATGTGGCATAAAGAAGGATTAGACATCCAACTAAAATCATATGGAAAATAAGGATTCTAGAGGATGGGAACTGGATTGAAAGTTGACATTCTAGAATTCCAAGATAGTTTACAACTTGAAGAATTTCTTAATTAGATAGATACCATATAAGAAGTATTGGAATTTAAAGAAGCTCCAGACCATAAACAAGTTCAACTAGTGGCAACAAGATTTAGAGGACAAGCCGTTGCTTGGTGTCAACAAAATAAACTTATCCAATCTTGACGTGGAAAAGAAAAGATTGAATCATGGGAAAAGCTTAAGAAACATATGACACCGGCATTTTTACCCCATACTTACATAATAGATTTATGTCAGACTCCAAAATTAAGACATGGCTTTAAATCAATTGAGGAGTATACTAATGAATTCCATCAACTAATACCTTGTAATTGCTTGGTTGAAATTGATGAACAACTCGTATTTTACTACATTGGCAGTATGCGACAAAATTTTCAGGACACCCTTAATTTATTTGATTTATGAAAATTGTCCGAAGTTCATCAAAGGGCATTAAATCTGGAAAAATAGTTTACTCAAAGAATTAATGTTCTATGATCTGATGGAAGGGGAGGTAGTCGTACTAATGCTCATCACATTGAACAACCAAATCAATAACTTCCTAGGGTGTTGGTGGTAGACAACATGTGGTAGGGCAGTAAGGTAAAGCACCAACTTTAGGCATTGGACCAAAGTGCTTTAAGTACAGTGAACCAGATCAGAGTCGTTGATTGCAAAAAAAGGTGATTGAGTTGAAAACAAAAATCTATTTGTGGAAAATGAGGATGTTAGCAATGATCAATTTTGATAAATTATGATCAAGACCCCCCATTTAATGCATATGATGATGATCAGTCCTAAAAAGAAGTTGAAGTTGACCAAGGAGATTTATTGGTGGTTAGAAGAGTGTGTCTCACTCCAAAAGAAGTAGATTGGATGGTTGGCTATGTAATAATATCTTTCACTCTACTTGCACCATTGGTGGATAAGTATGTCGCTTAGTCCTTGATTCTGAAAGCTGTAAAAATGTGGCAGCCAAAGAATTTTTGTTCAAAGATTAAAATTGGACACTCCAAAGTATCCAAATCAATACAAATTATCTTATCTTCAGAAAGGTTCTGATGAAACTGTCTCAAAATGTTGCTTTGCGAAATTTTTTACTGGTTATGAATATAAGAATAAGGTGTGATGTGATTTAGTTTATATGGACGTAAGCCATATTTTGTTGGGTAGACCATAGAAATTTGATAGAGGTGTTTTGCATGATGGCCGAAAAAAATACATATAGCTTCATGTTAAGCATTACTTGAATTGTGCTTGTACCAAGTAAAGAGGTTGTGCCCCAACCAAATACTAGTAAGTGTTCAAATCTTTTATCCATGAGTAAATTTGTAGAGGAAATTGAAGAATTTTGGAATGATGTATATGTTGATGGGCAAGAATGATAAAATTGCTAGTGGCATCCTAGACAGTGTGAAATAATTAATTGATGAGTACCAAGATGTATTCACAAGTGACTTGCTAGTGGGATTACCTTTATTGGGAGATATTCAACATCAAATTGATTTGGTACCGGTTTTTAATCTTCCCAATTGACAACACAATTGAATGAGCCTAAAGGAACATGAAAAGCTTAAGTGTCAGGTGGAGGAATTTCTATCCGAAGGACACACTCAAGAAAGATCAAGTCCATGAGTTGTACTTGCATTTTTTTTTTTTTTTATAGGTAAATTATAGGTGAAGACGGGTTTTGAACCCAGGTCTATGGTATGACACCCATAGACTTTACCAACTTAGCAAGCTGGCATCTTCATACTTGCATTGTTTATGCCTAAGAAAGATAAAAGTTGGCATATGTGTGTGGACAATTGGGTTATATATAAAATAATGCTTAAATACCATTTTCTTATTCCTCGACTTAATTTATTGGACCAATTAATTGGAGCCTCTATATTTAGTAAATTGGACTTGAAAAGTGGTTATCATTAAATTTGAATCAGGTTAAAAGATGAATGGAAGACAACTTTCAAGACTCAAGAAGTGTTGTATGAGTAGTTGGTAATGACTTTTGGTCTTTCGCCAAATGCTTCCATGAAAGTCATGAACCAAGTGTTGTCTCCTTTCATGGGGCATTGTGTTGTCATCTATTTAGATGACATTTTGATATATAATGTTACTCCAACCTCACATATGAAATATTTGAGTAATGATTTATATGTTTTCTGCAATGAACAACTTTATGCAGTTCTCAACAAGTGTTCATTTATGGTGGACAAATTACCATTCCTAAGCTATGTTGTTTTTAAGGATGGCATATCAGTTAATGAATCAAAGGTGGAAGCAGTGAAGCAATGGCAAAGATATATGAATATCCATGATGTTCGAAGCTTTGGATTTGCCTCATTCTACCAATGATTCATCTCATACTTTAGTACTATCATGGCACCAATTATAGGCTGCAAGAAGACTGGAAAATTTGCATGGAGCAAAAATGTGGAGGAAAGTTTTCATAAAGATCAAACATAAATTGATTTTAGTACATTTTCTTACATTACCCAAATTTACATTACCATTTAAAGTGCATTGTGATGCATCTAAAATGGGCATTGATACAATTTTAAGCCAAAATGTCAAGACTGTAGCATATTTTAGTAAAAATTTAATGGTTCCAAGCTGAATTATTATAGCACATATGAGGTGGAGTTTTATGTAGTGGTGCGGGTCTTGAAACACTGTTGACATTAGCTCATCCATAGTGAGTTTGTGTTGTACATTGACAATGATACCTTATGACATATAAATAGTTAGGAAACTCTGACATCTCGACAAGCCAAATGGACAACATATTTGCAAGAACTCACAATGTACTTAAAGCAAGCACAAATTCGGTGCTCAAAATTGAGTAGTAGATGCTTTAAGCCATAGAGTGGCCTTACTTACAATTATGCGTGGAAAAGTACTCAAGTTTGATTCTTTTCATGAGTTATTGATTGTATACCCATATTTTTTTAATAGTAGTGGATGATAAATTCAACATGTCAGTGAATCAAAGTACAATATTTAGTCCTTTTCAAATTGTCTTTGGATTTAATCCTCGGATAACCTTAGATCTCGTGCTTGTACCAAATCTTAAATGGGTTCACAGGAAAGCTGGAGATTTAACTGAACAGCTGCAATACATGGATGAGACTATTCAAAAGAGCCTACTTGATTCTATTGTTGAATATGAAAAGACAACAAATAGAAAAAAGAGAATGGTATAATTTGAAGTGGGAAATTTTGTATGAGCTGTTGTAACCAAGGTCATGTTCCATGCTAGAGAGTACAAGAAGCTAGTTGCAAGGAAGATTGGATCGTTGGAGGTAACTGAAAAAATTAATCCTAGTGCATACAAATTGCAATTATTGAATCATATTCGGATATCTGATGTATTTAACGTCAAACATCTCATTCCATATGATGAAGATGTATTGAATTTGAGGATGAATTCTTTCCAATCTGGGGAGAATGAGGTCATGCAAGAGCTAGCTATTGGATGATCTTGACTAGAGAATATCAAAGTAGAAATACTTGGATGTGTGCAATTAGATTTTGTTTAGAGTTTGATTTTTGTTTCCTTGTTTAATTAAGTGTCTTTTGTTTAAGATTATGGTTAAGGAAAGTGATTTAGTTTTAGTAGGAAACCTTTTTGGTTTTATTAGGAAATGCAGTTTTTAGGAATATTTATTAGGTTGATTTTCTACATCTTCTAATACATCATATGATAAGGAGATTCCTAAATTTTAGGATTTATTTATGTTGAATAGTTAGTCCATGTTTTGGAAGGGTTTTCTTCTAAGATTAGGATTAGTTTCCAATTAAAATTAGTTATCTTGATTTTCAGGAGTTATCAAAAGTGATTGTAAAGCTTATATGAAGCCTCAACACATATGGATGTATTCAAAGTTTATTTTGGAATAAAGAAATTTGTTTTAAGGACTCTAACATAGGGAATGTTTTCTCTCTTGGTTTTATTTTCAAAATTTGTTTTTTGTTTGATTACTATTGTGAAGAAGACATCAAGCACTTTGAAAGGTTGTGTATGAGCTATAGCCGGATCACCATCTGACTTCTCTCCTTAATGTCTTTACTGGCCTATAAATAAGCACAACACCATTGGTTGCTACTAGCTTGTGTTTCATAGCACTTGATAACAGACTATTATCTAGAGCGATTTGCTTGGTTTTGCTTGCAATTGATTCTTGCATCTGTATAATGGACTTTTGTTTATTAGCATTTTTTCTGTGTTACAATTGCAATGGTAGATTTGCATCATAATACATTTCTATAATAGTCTTCCTTTATCAAGAATTCTTCATTTGGCCATACTGTCCCACTTTATCAATAGCTTGTACATTAATTCTAGCATCATTCAGACTAGTATGAACCTGTGAAATACCACATACCAAATGAAAGACGCCACTTGGTGTTTGTTAGTGGTTAAATAAAGTCTTGATAATTTGGCTTTAAAAGTCTTCGGTATAGAGGTAAGAAGAGTCCATTGAGGGATGAACTCTCTCCTTCTAAATCGCCAAATCCTTCTTTAGGTGACTAATTAGATGACAAATAACACAATTTTCAAGTCTCTTTGTTTGAATGGGTGCCCAGGGTCTAAGGTGAGAGAATTTGTGTCCACATGACATAAAACTAGCACGCTTGCACACCAATTTTTTTGCCAACACCTTCTTTGCTTATGTGGCACTAGCATACTTGTTCATCAAATTTTTTGCCAATAGTGTCACAAAAGGACGCACTTAAGATACTATTGCAAGATGTTAGTAGCAAATATTAGTAGTTTCAACTTGAGTTTGGTATCAATAAACTCCTTCACGAGCCCACTTGGAAACTGGACGTATTTGTGTGCTTCCCACGGCCTAAAATTTTAAGATAATGTGCACTCTCTTAAAGGTATTTATTTATTTAATTATTTTTAAATAGTCAAGTGAGTCATCTTAGAGATTGACTATGGGAGAAAATGCTATATGACCAAAATTGGTGTGACTATGTGATGTATACTTTATACCATAGACACACACATGATGTATTTTTGAATTTGGTCCATCTTTTTGGACATCTATTTTTTGAATTGAACATTATTTACACCACAAAAATACTGTTAGCTAGCAATAGCTAAAATTAAGCGATGTGGCGGTATAATAAAAGGAATAGAATAGAATATGGCTATTAGGGGTGGGCATGGGCTGGGCTAGCCCGAGCCTAAGCCCGACTCTAGCCTGGCCCAAAAATTGGCCTGGAAAATCCTGGCCCAAGATAGGCCCAAAGCCCAGACTTTTATTTTGGGCCGGGCTTGGGCTTACCTCCACCCCGCCGGAGGCCCAAACTTTTATATATATAATATAATAAGTATTTTAAAATTATCAATATTACATAGCTTAGTTGATAAAAATGGTTTTTTGTATAATAGGTATTGGGTTCAAGTCCTATTGAAATCAATGATTTTTTTATAATAAACAATAATTAGAATTTAAATATATAGTTTTCTATGCTTTTTAAAACTAATAAAATTTTGTAGTTCAATTAGTTAAGGGGAATGCTAGAGTGCATAGTAG
>JAOXJP010000012.1:941767-959009 GCA_025762735.1 Platanus orientalis | reverse complement strand
TTTTCAAAAATAGATCAATGGAAATATATGGTAGTCTTGGGGAATCATCAAGTGATATTTAGAGTGAGTTTAGGACTTGTATAATTCAGATTTTACGTATAAAGCAGAGGTTTTTAACAGTCCCAACAGACCTGTCCCAGTCTTCTCAGAGGTAGTAGATGCTGATTCCACAACAAAGACGAGCCATTCCTCTGTTTTAAGGTGATCGAACAGGGTATCCCCCTATTTGAAACGTGCCGCCAGCCTATAACTCCCCCAAACTAATTTGTATGAATCCCAATTGCTTTGGGACTGAAGTTAGGTGAAGTAAGTCGCCCAGGGGTTGGTGAGATCCTCCCAAAATCTCGCAATGAAATCCCTGATAAATTGGGTGCTGTGCTGAATGTTCCAGATGTCAAAACAGGGCAGATTTAACGCCCCTTGAGAATTTCCTTACTGCCTATTCAACCATACCTGATTTTTAGGGATGGGTTCTTACCCTGTTAGGGTTGTTTGGGCCTTGCTGAGACTCCCCCAAAAGCTTGCTACCTAACTCCTATTAATTAGGAGTAGTTGATCGATTTCTCACGACAAAAAAAAAAAACTCCCTGTTGATGCTTACTGCTGAGAAATCAGGGAAGAAACCAATGGGCCCTTTGGAATGGGACCTACCACTATAGGAGTCGTACAAGGGTCCCCTACCGGCAGGAGAGAGATCGAAATCCAACCCCCAATAGTTTAGGGGCTGGAGTCAATCTTGTGTTGAGATCTCCTTGCTGATCGTCACTTCTGCAACTCTTTAACCCTCCAATAAATCTCGTCAAACAGCAACCATAACTAATGGAGCTGCCATGAACTTGAAGATATTACTTTAGTGCAACTCCTTGGATGATTCTATGAACCAAAACATTGAAGAAGATGAAGTAGGGTTGTGATTCTTGCAGTCCAATTAGGTTCAGCACAGTAATGTCTTGTAGACAAAGTAAAAAAAAAGAAAAGAAGAAGAAGAATAAGAGATAGAAGGCCTTTAATCCAAGGGGAGGGAGTAGCCTCCACTACTACCGTTAAACTAGGGATTTCCCTAGACCCATTCCAGAGTTTTTTACTTGATCTTCAACCTCAGACAAGAGAAGAGGAGCCAAAACGTGAGCTACCAAACTTTGTATTATTCATCATAAGAAGGATGCTAGTCGTGTGGGGTGGTTTATAGCCCCCACGACCAGACTTATTACAACATAAAATAAGCAAAGACCCAAATACCCCCTAGCACAATGTCATGCCCAAAATAACCCTAAACTACATATAATAACCAAAATACCACTTGAATACCATACTAAGACAAAAGTATCCTCATATAATGTGTTGGGTAACAAAACATAAAAAAATACCCTAGTGAAACCATAACATTGGCTCAACCCTCCTGCACCGTCTCCGATAAACTTGAAACTCCTGCCTGGACCTGATATCCTTATCAACTCTCCTCTCATGAGAACAAGTGACCTTTGATGCTAGACGGTTGTGATATCGCTCCAAAATGTCCGGGTCAAGCTGCTACAACTCGCTCTCACTGAGTCATGTACTGTCAATATCCGGTTGGCTCTTTTACTTGACGAGATATCTCTGATAACCTCCTTGTTTAGTGGAAACACTCTGATCATCTATAATAGCCTCAATCTCCTCTCTGTGAGTAGTGACATGTGACAATGGTGTTATAGACTGAGGAGGCTGAGGGATTGGTGTCTGTGGGTCTGCAAAAGGCTCAAAGTCTGAGGTAGAATGGCTATGGTAGGGTACAAGGTCCTCTACATTAAAAGTGGAGCTAATCCCTAAGTCAATCGGAATATCCAACACATACTCATTAGGTTTAAGTTTGTTCACAACTTTGTAAGGTCCCGAACTCCTAGGATGCAATTTCCGCACGATCCTAGGTGGATATCGCTTTGGGCGGAAATGAACCATAACCAAATCATGAACTTGAAGCTCATGATGTGTACAACGCAGATCAACCAGTTGTTTGTATTTTTCATTACTCATAGCAATTCTATGCCTGATCTCCTAGTGTAATGTATGTAAATGAGATGCAAATGCAGATGCAGACTCAGATGGATGCTGGGATGCAGACAGAGGAATAAGGTCTAGAGTCCTGGGTCTATAACCTGTGACTATCTCAAATGGATTCATACCAATGGTCCTATTAACCGAATTATCATATGCAAAGTCAACAGTAAACAAAACTGTATTCCATGCACCTAAGGTTCTCACTGACTAGACAACGAAGTAATGTCCCTAAACTTTTATTCACCACCTCAGTTTGCCCATCTGTCTGAGGATGGTAAGCAGAAGAAAACTACAGCCTAGTACCCATTATCTTCCACAGTTTTTTCAAGAAATAACTGACAAATCTAACATCAAGGTCATACACTATGGACTTAGGCACTCCATGTAAATGGACTATCTCATCAAAGAATAGACAAGCGACCCTGGAGGCATCCTAAGTCTTGGCACATGGTATGAAGTGGGCTATATTGAAAAAACGATCCACTACAACCATCACGGAATTGTGTCGCCTAGGGGAACGAGGAAGGCCTAACACGAAATCCATGCTCACGTCCTGCCATGGGGTGTGAGGAACTGGCAAAGGGGAATACAGAACTGGATTGTGTTTCCTCTGCTTTGCCAGTTGACAAGTACGACATTGCTCAATCACTTTCGCCACATCCCGTTTCAAACTAGTCCAGTAGAAATGGTCCTCTACTAGAGCAATGGTCTTGTCTCGACTGAAATGGTCAGCCACACCACCTGCATGCATCTCCTAGATCAGAAAGTCTCTCACGAAAGTGTGAGGTCGACATAAGCACGTACCTCGAAAGAGATACCCATCTTGAATCATAAACTCTCTGCTGCTCATTGGCTAATTGCCCTGCAAAGAGTGGAAGATGGTACCAAAGTCCAGACACGACTCATAATCCTGTTTGAGTCTATCAAATCTGGTGACCTGTATGCTCATCGTATGTAGGAGGTAGACCTTTCTGCTCAATGCATCTGCAACCTTGTTTTCTGAGTCGGCTTTGTGTTTAATCACAAATGTAAACTCTTGAAGATATTTCACCTACTTGGCATGCTGTGAGTTAAGTTTCTTCTGAGAGCCTAGATATGTCAAAGCCTGTGATAAGAAAATAGGATGAACTCTTGTGGCAACAGGTAATGTCTCCAATACCGAAAGGATTGGACTACCGCATAGAATTCCTTTGTCAAAGGTGGAATACTTTTGTTTGACTTCATTTAATTTCTCGCTAAAGTAAGCCACAGGATGTCCTTCCTGCGTAAGAACACCTCCTATCCCAACCCCAGATGCATCACACACAACTTCAAAGATTTTAGAGAAGTCAGGAAGTCGCATGACAAGAGCCTCAGTCATCATCGACTTGATCTCTTGGAAGGCCTTGGTTGTTGCCTTGGTCCACTTAAATTCACTTTTACGGATGCAATCCGTGATAGGTGCGATGATGGAATTGAATCCCCGAATGAACCGCCTATAGAATGTGGCTAAGCCATAGAAACTACGAAGCTCATGAATGCTAGTAGGCTCAATCCACTCTACAATACACTTGATATTGTCAGGATCAACGGTCACTCCCTCACCTGATACAACAAATCCTAAGAAGGTCATCCTCAGTGTCATGAATGCACACTTATTAAGATTCGCGTATAGGCTCTCTTTACAGAGTATCTCACATACACTCTGTAAATGGCTTAGGTGAACCTCCCTACTAGGGCTGTATATAAGAATGTCATCGAAGTATATAACCAAAAGCTTCCCTATGTAGGGCCTTAATACCTATGTCATTACCCTCATAAAAGTACTTGGAGCATTGGAAATTCCAAAGGGCATGACAAGCCATTCTTACAGTCCATCTTTCGTCTTGAAGGCAGTTTTCCACTCATCCCTTAGCCTAACTCTAATCTGGTGGTAGCGACTCTTAAGATCGATCTTGGAGAATATAGTAGCCCCCGCCATCATATCTAACACGTCGTCAAGTCGAGGAATGGGAAACCTATTCTGTATCGTGATCTTATTAATGGCTCTACTGTCAACACACATCCTCCAGGAACCATCATTCTTCGGTGTAAGAAGCGCGGGTATGACACACAGACTCACTCTCTCCCTAATGAAGCCCTTTCTCAACAGTTCATCCACTTGCTGCTTCAACTCGGCATGCTCTGTAGGGTTCATCCTGTAGTGACGTAGATTGAGAAGAGTTGCTTCAGGAACTAGATCTATGACGTGTTGAATATCACGCATTGGTGGAAGCTCATCTAGTAAATCCTTAGGGAACATCTCTCCAAACTCTCTAATGAGAGGCTCTACCTCAGTTGGGAGATCAGAACTAGGATCAGGTGTTACTACTCTAGTGACTAATGCAAATACTGGTGCATCATTCTGAACCCTCCTGCTCAAACTCCTTAGGGCTAAGAATATTCAAGGTTGTTAGGTGCGAACCCTTCACATCCTTCCCTTTGTTCACCGGACTTTTGCCTCCACTAGGTTTTTGGTGAATTGAGCTGGATTTTCTTGCCCTTGAACTCGAACACACACGTGTTGGTCCTGTCATACAACGTGACATTCAAATCAACGAGCCAGGGTCGTCCTACGATCATATGCCTTACATCTATAGGCACGATGCCACACCATATCTTGTCCTGCTACTGGCTAAACTCAATAGGCACATGACATTTATGGGTGACAGGAAGAGAAGATGAGTCTACCCATGACACTCTGTTGGGCTGAGGGTGTGGGATGGTGGTGAGTTCGAGCCGCTTCACATTATCAATAGAAACCATGTTTATGCAGCTTCCACGGTTTATGATAACTCTACAGTTCTTCTCACCACACTTGGTAAAGGTACCAAAAATGGTAGTCCTTAGCCGATCCTCCTTTGGAATAGCTTGGGTGAGAGCACATCTCATCACCCAAATGGGCGAAGGGGACGAGAGATAGCTAGAATAGGAAGGTCTCATAACAGTTAGGTAACTATCTTCCCCCTCTCCATCATCATCACTCGGGCTTACAAGGGATCAACAATCTCATCTATGCTAGTTTCATCATCAAATGCTTGTTGATCTCCATGCTCTTCTTCCTCGGTGTTGTCCTCTACACAGAGAGCAAGCTTTTTGTATGAACATGCCTTGGAATAATGACTTAGCCCACCACACTTGTAGTACTTTTTAGGATTGCCTGACAAATGAGCTTTGGCCTCTTCTTTTTCTCGAATAAGCACTAAGCCTGATCTAGAAGGTTCAAGACCAACTCTGGGTGGCTGGCCCCTGGGGTGAACCTTCCATCCGGGCGCCTAGGATCCTCAGGTCACGGAGTCGAAGGCTTCATGTACCTCTCCATGTCTTGTGTTATCCGGTAGATCTGCTCTAGGGTGGTGATGTAGTAGGGTATTAACTCCTTTTGAATCTCAGGTCGGAGCCCTATCTTAAAGCGAGTGATGGTCATCTCTGGATTCTCACGGACTCTACATCTCAATCTACCATCATCGAATCTTGTGACGTAGTCCGCGACGCTAGATGATCCCTGGTGAATAGCATGATACTGCTCAAGAAGTCTAGTGTGATAGTGATGAGGTACATAATTCTCTTTGAGCTTCTCACACATCTCTACCCAGCTAGCAACGGGTCTCTCATGTCTACAATACATCTGCTACTTTACTGAATCCCAGTAAAGCTGAGCTGACCCAATTAACTTCATCTTAGTGAATTTGACTTGCTTATGAGGGGAGATCTCATACCAGTCGAAATATTGGCCTTTCTCGCAGACTTAGTCTACAAAGCTCTTGGGGTCCAAGCGCCATCAAAAGTGGACACCTCAACTCGTATGGCTTTTATGGTAGTCTCCTCGAGATATCTTGGACCTCTGTGATCTCTCATCCCTCGTTGCTGCCTATAACCCCGAGGATCCAGGTCATCATCCTCAAACTCAGGGATATCCTCATGGAGTGGGGTTCTCAGTGGGGGCCCCCTAGGCGGGGTTGGAGATCTATCCCTGGGTGGGGTCCTCCTAGGTGCAGGCTCAGGACTGTGAGTCCTATGCTTGTGACCTTCTACGGATCCGTGACCTGAGTGGTGGTCCAGGTGAGGTCCTGTCTGGTCCTCTCTCTTCTCTTGGAACGGAGACCCAACTCTTGTCGGAGTTGCTCGAAGGAGTTCTTGAAGTTAGACTCCATAGTCAGGGTTAACCTATCCACCATTTCTGACAATTCCTTAAAGGCTGGTTCCTAGGTCAGCTGGGAGCTAGGTCTTGCTTCTATGGACATCTTGAAGTGATAATCTAGTCCGGATCTAGTGAGCACACAGCAAAGAGCACAGGGTGGGTGACTCTAAAGACTCTCTAGAATGATCTAACAGAAGCTATGAGTGTGGAAAAATTTAAGTGACTGAAATAAAAGATGCTATGCTATACAAAAATATGCAAGACTAGTCTACTATGCAAAACTACGCCTAAATGCAACCTATGGGTAAGGAAACCTTAAACCTAAGCTGTGATACCAAATTTGATGCAACATGCATATGGACTAGTGGGTGTGTGCACAAGTAGTTAGGAGTAAAATTAGCAAGAGTATGATAAAGCATAAACTTGATTCCTACTTGCATATCCACATACGAATTCAGACCAAGATTTAGTTAAATTTAATAAGCATGATATGAGTTAAGGTCTACAAAATCTTGAACAATATAAAACCTAACAATATGATGTGAATAGAGATAAAAATAGGGACATCAAAATTGTTAAGCTGCTGTAGAAATATTGCAGCATGTATCAAGTTGGGCAAAAGTGCTTGGGAGCCTTGAAATTTTCAAAAATAGATCAATGGAAATATATGGTAGTCTTGGGGAATCATCAAGTGATATTTAGAGTGAGTTTAGGACTGGTATAATTCAGATTTTACGTATAAAACAGAGGTTTTTAACAGTCCCAACAGACCTGTCCCAGTCTTCTCAGAGGTAGTTGATTCTGATTCCACAACAAAGATGAGCCATTCCTCTGTTTTAAGGTGATCGAACAGGGTATCCCCCTATTTGAAATGTGCTGCCAGCCTATACCTCCCCCAAACTAATTTGTATGAATCCCAGTTGCTTTGGGACTGAAGTTAGGTGAAGTAAGGTTGCCCAGGGGTTGGTGAGATCCTCCCAAAATCTCGCAATGAAATCCCTAATAAGTAGGGTGCTGTGTTGAATTTTCCAAAAGTCAAAACAGGGCAGATTTAATCCCCCTTGAGAATATCCTTACAGCCTATTCGACCATACCTGATTTTTAGGGATGGGTTCTTACCCTGTTAGGATCGTTTGGGCCTTGCTGGGACCCACCACTATAGGAATCGTACAAGGGTCCCCTACCAGCAGGAGAGAGATCGAAATCCAACCCCCAATAGTTTAGGGGTTGGAGTCAATCTTGTGTTGAGACCTCCTTGCTGATCATCACTTCTGCAACTCCATATCCCTACATTAAACCTCTTCAAACAGCAACCATAACTAATGGAGTTGCCATGAACCTGAAGATATTACTTTAGTCTAACTCCTTGGATGATTCCATGAACCAAAACCTTGAAGAAGATGAAGTAGGGTTGTGATTCCTGCAGTCCAATTAAGTTTAACACAATAATGTCTTGTAGACAAAGTAAAAAAAAGAAAAAAAGAAAAAAAAAGAAGAATAAGAGATAGAAGGCCTTTAATCCAAGGGGAGGGAGTAACCTCTACTACTACCGTTAAACTAGGGATTTTCCTAGACCCATTCTAGAATTTTACTTGATCTTCAACCTCAGACAAGAGAAGAGAAGCCAAAACGTGAGCTACCGAACTTTGTATTATTCATCATAAGTTGGATGTTGGTCGTGTGGGGTGGTTTTATAGCCCCCACGGTCAGATTTATTACAACCTAAAATAAACAAAGACCCAAATACCCTCCTAGCACAATATCATGCCCACAGTAACCCTAAACTACATATAATAACCAAAATACCACTGAAATACCATACTGAGACATCATATAATGTGTTAGGGAACAAAACATAAAAAAATACTCTAATGAAACCGTAACATTGGCGCTACCCTCTTGCACCGTCTCTGATAGACCTAAGACTCTTGCCTGGATCTGATATCCTCATCATCTCCTCTCCCATTTGTGTTATTATGGCATCAGGATGGGGAATCGGTTAATCACCTTTTTTTTTTTCCATTGTTAGTTTGCAAAGACAATTTGGTATTATTTTTTTGATATTTTTGGTCTCTATTTAGTTGTTTCCCAGGACGTACGTGACTTCATGTGGAGTTGGTCTTGTGCCCTGGTTGGTAAGAGGGTCAACTTCCTTTGGAGATGTGTTGATTGTTACAGTTTGGTCCATTTGGGAAGAGAGGAATAACAGAATTTTCTGGGATTTGAAGCAAGACTTTTGTCAAGTGATCGAGATGATCTTCATCAGACTAGCTTACTTGGCATCCATAGCTGATCTTTTCCGGGGTTTTTTTGTTGATTCCATTATTAGGGGTTTTTCTTTGATAGTGAGATCTGCCCTCACATACAACTGTGCACACATTCTTGGAGTCCCCCCTTAGGTTCGGCTTTAAAGCTAAACTTTAATGATTGCTCCATGATGTAAGATACCTTTTCAAAAAAGACCCCACAACAATTAGGGATAAACTACAAATGTCATATAGAAATTAGGAGAACCAAAAGAAAGATGAAATCAAGAATCAAGAAAAGAGGGAGAAAGGAGACAATGGAAACAGTAAAATTAAATCAAAAGAAAGAACTCAAGAGAACAAGAAGTAAATAAGAATCTTAGCGAAGATTAAAGAAGTTAAAGAAGAAGAAGAAGAAGAAGAAGAAGAGAGGGAAATAAGTGAGAAAAATAAGAGAAACTCACCTAGATGCTGGGAGGGAAGAGGGAGATAGAGAGGTGCTCCACGAGCTACTCAAAGCCCAAATATTCTTCTATTTCATTAAAACTAATCGTACAATGATGCTATAGATTCTATTTAAAATAAATAAAACAAAATTAGACCCCATTGGACCAAAATACCCCTCCCTTGTACGGTCAGCCAAAAAAAACCCAAAAAAATTATGAAAAATCTAAAAATAGTTCTAAACTTCTTCTAAACTAATTCTAACTCTCTACCAACCTTGTAACTTGGCTTTAATGGCCTTATTACATAAGAAAATTACCATGTTACCCTTCAAAATAGAAAATTACTAAAAGAAACATGGGGATAACACTTAGATCTTCCTCTTTAGCTCTTTGTTCTTGGTTTTGGTCTTCCACAATGGTTGTGATGAGGACATTAGGTCCAGGCAGGAGTTTCAAGTTTACCAGAGACGGCACAGGAGGTTTGCGCCCATGTTATGGTTTTACTAGGACATTTATTTTTATGTTTTGTTCCCTAGCACATTAGTTGAAGGTAATTTTGTCATAGTAGAGTATTTTAGTGGTATTTTGGTTATTATATGTAGTAGGGGGTTATTTTGGGATTGTCATTGTGCTAGGGAGGGCTTTTGGTCTTTTATTGTGATTAGGGTGTAATAAGTCTAGTTGTGGGGACTATAAAACCACCCCACACGACTAGCAAATTCAATTATGATGAATATTATGAAATTCTACTCCCACAAATTTTGGCTTATGGTGTTCTTTTTTTCCCTCGGTTGCAAGTAAAGTGCATAAAACCCTAGAATGGGTCTAGGACATTCCTAGTTTAACGGTTGAAGTAGAGACTGCTTTCTCTCCTTGGGTAAAGATCATCTATCTCTTATTTTTCTTCTTCTTTATTGAATGTATGTAACTTTACTGTGGTGGATTTTGCTTGGACTGCAAGAATCACAAGGATACTTCATCTTCTTCAAGGTTTTAGGGAAGAAAATTACTCAAGGGATTGTACTAAGGCTATATCTATAGGTTCAAGACATCTGTGTTAATATAGTGCTGTTTGAAGAGTTTTATTGCAGGTAGATGAAGTTGTATAACTGACGATCAACAAAGAAGTTTTAACACAAGAGGGACTCCAACCCCTAATCTCTTGGAGGTTGGGTTTCGATACTTCTCCTGCTGGTAAGGGGTCATTGTATGATACTTATAGTGGTGGGCCCCATTCCAAAGGCCCCACCTAATTGGTTTTCTTCTTTGAGTTACCAGCAATAGATGTCAAACAAGGGAGGTTTTTGGTTGTGGAAAATTGATCACTTACTCCTAATTAATAGGAGTTAGGTAGCAGGGTTTTGAAGGTGTCTTAGCAATCCAAAAATGATCCTGAAAGGTAATAATCCATCCCTAAAACTCAGGGATTGATCGAAATCCAGCGGGGGTACCCTTCACCGATGTTAAATCTGCTCTGTTTTGAGCATATGAGAAACTGGCTGCATCTTTCTACATACTAGGAATTAGAAGGAGAGATTTTAGTGAATTGTTCTACCCTCCTGGACGACATTACTTCACCCAATATCAGTCCCTACTCAGTTGGGATTAACACTGCATTGATTAGGGAAGTTACCAGCTGACGGCATGTTTTTTTCTGGGTATTTGAACTCGGCAGCTCTTCTTCTCATAGGCCACATCAGATTTCATGATTCTTCTTCATTCCACAACACATAGAAGGGATCTACACAGACTGCAATACTTTTCCAGGTATATTTGATCTACTTTAATCCTCTTTTGAATCTTAGGAGTAGCTTGACATGGGGCCTTGTATGGATAGGCTAGTGGCTGAAATTTGCTGTGAAACCTAAATTCCTACATCCCATGAACCTATATCCATCTATAGATAATGAATTCCCAATAAACTTCTTTATTCCCTTATTCTATTTCCTTGAAATTTTCCATGTTTTCTTTGGGGTTTCTTCACTTTATGTTACTCTGAATTTTTTTCTGGACAACACCTATACTTGGGGTTAATCTTCTATTTTAATTGTGTTCATGCATTTAATTTAGATTCTTTTTGTTCATTATTTTATAGGCCTTCAATTTTTATCATGCTTATTAGACTTAACTAATTTTTAACCTGAATTCGTGTGTGGATGTGTAAGTAGGAATCTTGCTTATGCTTGGTCATTACTCTTGTTAATTTTTATGTCTGACTCCTTATGTACACACTCACTAGTCCATATGCATGCTGCATTAGGTTGGAACTTCTCAAGCCATGCTAGTGCCACTGCATTAACGCTCCCCCTTTGAAAAGAACTCAACTCCATTGAGTTTGGGTGAGATCCAAGTATACCATCTCCTCCTGGAACCCTATCGAGTAGGTAGGAACCTGCAATCTTCTTTAGCTTAAGGTCAATGACATCTGAACATGGCGAGTGATCTTCTTCTTTTCATGTTGAAAAGCATATGTGTTCTTGAAGCCGCAATGCTGGACCTTCTTGTCATATAATCATGGCCTTCCAAGTAATATATGACATACTTAAGAGGCAGTATATCACATAAAACTTGATCATTAAACCCTCAAAGTGTACAAGTGACTAAACACCTTTCTCAGATATGAAGGTTGGCGTTATTCACCCATTCCACTTTGTAAGGTGAAGGATGTGGCTTTGTCTTTAGCCTTAGCTTCTTGCATGCTTCCTCAGACACGACATTAATACAACTTCCTCCATCTACGACAAATGAGCATAATTGATTGTTGCACTTAACTCGGGTCTGGAAAATACTATTACGCTTCAAATCCTCAGTTTTCTTGATTTCTCTATTAGCCAAGACTGGATGCAAAACATAAACAAGCCTCTCATCCTGTTATAACTGATCCTCTGTTAATGGCTACTTTGCTTCAAGAACCATTTCCTCAGTAGGCTCATAAATCCCAGTCTCAAAGTCATCATCTTGATAATGCTGTCTATTAGATTAACCCACTACTCGCTGAGGACACTGTGCATATAAGTAGCTAGTACTCCCACACTGATAACATGGTTGTCTACCTGTTTGATTAGTAGACTTTGACTATCGCACTTTAGGAGGCGCATATGCCCTACTTAGTCTAGATGCAGCGATAGTAACCCCACTAGGTTGCGGTCTAGATGCTGATCTGCTCATAGAACTACCATAAGCTTGACTCACCACTTTAGAAGAGTTATCGGAAAAAGTCTTCTTAGGTTGAACTTCCCTTTTGCCTTCCTCTATTTAATAAACAACCTGGACAACATTGTCAAGTATCTACAACATCGCATAACGTAACCCTGCTGCAATCTGTGGACACAAACAATGTCGATACATAGCTATCACTATATCATCGTTCCACTTTGCCTTGGCACGTGCCATCAGACGATAAAACTGAGCGGTATAGGCCTCAACTGATGCTGTACCTTGCTGTAGATGTCTAAGCTCTAAATGCGCCCTCTGTCTATAACCTGGAAGCTCGAATCTTCTCTTCATGGCCGCTCTCAAGTCTTCCCAATATCTCAGGACACCAAGTCTTCCATGCTCTTCCTTATAATTCTCCCACCATAGGCGAGCTGTATCCTTCAACTTGGTCTTTGCAAACTACAAATGCTTCCCTTCTGGAATATCATGTCAAGAAAAGAAAGACTCAATTCTTTGAATCCAATCAAGGAATACACCTGGATCCTATCTACCATAAAAATCCAGCACGTCAAGCTTAACA
Organism: Platanus orientalis; assembly: GCA_025762735.1. Classification (NCBI taxonomy): domain Eukaryota; kingdom Viridiplantae; phylum Streptophyta; class Magnoliopsida; order Proteales; family Platanaceae; genus Platanus; species Platanus orientalis. Next base: position 946,385 of record JAOXJP010000012.1, on the reverse strand, counting down.
TGGCGATCCAGCTCATGTTGGGCAGCACCATATGGATGCTCAATCCTCTCATAATACTCATACCTAGGCTGCTCAAATCATTCCTCATGATTCCTTCTAGGAAGGATCACTTCATGCTAGAACTGCTATGATGTTCCTACACCTTGGGCACTTTGTGATTGCTGTAGAGGAGAATTTTCCTGAGAATCGTCCCTATCTTGAAGGGGTGGTTGATGCGCTGCACTAGAAGATTCCAATGGAGGCAATCTGATTGCAATAATGTTGAGAGTCTTTTGTGTCTCCGCCATTTGTGCTTGCATACCTTTCACATCACTCTGGATGTCCTTCACTCTATATTTAAGCTCTAGGATGTCCTTTGCATGCTCATCCGCCTTGGTAGATAGTGTATTCACAGTATAGACCATGATTCAGGCTTATGCCACTCTTTCTAGTAGACTCCAAAATGATTTGGGTTAACCCTACAGCTTCTTAAGGAGTTTTATTGGGCTCTTTAACCTTATAGGGTATGTCCTAAAAATTTCAAGGTTAGTAAAAACCTTTTCAGGAACCCAAAAAAAATTAGGGTAGCCCTAAAATTAATGAAAAGGAACCCTGATTAAGACAAATGGTTACAGGACCAAAAAAAGACTTGAATAGTGCTAAAAGAAGATGGATTTAAGGCTCTTTGAAGAAAACCCCAAAATTTTAGGGTAGGCCTAAAATTATTTGGAAACCTAAAATTAGGCCCTAAATTAATTTAGGCACTTGAAAGATAAGAAGAAAATATTAGGTACTATAGAAAAAGATCCCAATTAATAGAAGTTAATTGGTAAACCTTAAGTTTTGATACCAAATTTGATGTAAGATACCCGTTAAAAAAAACCCCCACAACAATTAGGGATAAACTACAAATGTCAAATAGAAATCAACAGAACCAGAAGAAAGATGAAATCAAGAACCAAGAAAAGAGGGAGAAAGGAAACAATAAAATAAAATTAAAAGAAAGTAGAAATTAAAGAAAGAAGTCAAGAGAACAAGAAGTAAAGAAGAATCTTAGGGAAGATTAAAGAAGATAAAGAAGAAGAAGAAGAAGAAGAAGAAGAAGAGAAACTCACCTAGAAGCCGTGAGGGATGAGGGAGATAGAGAGGTGCTCCACGAGTTGTTCAAAACCAAAATATTCTTCTATTTCATCAAAACTGATTGTACAATGATGCTATAGAGTCTATTTAAAATAAAAGAAAAAAACAAAATTAGACCCCATTGGACTAAAATACCCCTTTCTTGTACGGTCAGCCCAAAAAAACCCAAAAAAATTATGAAAAATCTAAAAGTAGTTCTAGACTTCTAAACTAATTCCAACTCCTTACCAACTTTCTAAGTTGGCTTTAATGGCCCTATTACATAAGAAAATTACCAAACTACCATTCAAAACAGAAAATTACTAAAAGAAACATGTGGACAACACTTAGATCTTCCTCTGTAGCTCCTTGCTCTTGGTCTTGACCTTCCACAATGGTTGAAACTTCTCAAGCCATGCTAGTGCCACCACATCACTCCTTGGGTAACCCTAATTCCATCTGGTGTTGGTGGCATCTTTAGGAATTAGTTGGGCATATGTTTGTAGGCTTTCTTAGGTCCTTTGACTTAGGGAGATGTGATTACCATGGAGATTCGGGCTTTATTGGCTGGTTTAAGGTTGGCCCAGTCTATGGGCCCTTCTCATTTGCATGTGGAGGGCGATTCATCTCTTGTTATTGGTTGGATGAATAGGGGTGGGAAGGGTCCTTGGAGGCTAGCTCATTTCGTAATGGATGCACACTCTCTTGCAAGTTCTTTGAACATCTCGTTTCATTGGATCCCAAAAGAGGTTAATTCAATTGCGGATATACTAGCTAAAAGTGGGGTGCTTAGGGATTATATGTATAAGGGTCCTTATCCTGTGGACGCCAACCTATAGTGTCTTCACCTTGGGTTTGGGTTTCTTTTTTTCCTTGTAATCTTTATTGGTTCATTGTTTTTCTCACTTGTTTTTGTAATTTCTTCCCTTGAATGAAATTACTGGTTATTCATCAGAAAATAAAATAAAATTGGGCAAGGTACTGTGATATTATAGAATGGCAACGTTGTGAAGGATGGGTACTTAAATTGATGTTAGGTGGATTTGGGGGGTCTTTGTGGTCCAAAATTTAGAGAAAATAAAGAAGAATTTTTTTTTGGGGGGATTGTGGAGTTTTGTTTTTGACATTTTATTTCTTTGCACTGTTGGGAGCAAGCTTAAGGGTTGTGGGTGCAAGCTTAGGAGTTGCGGGTGCAGAGTGATTGTGGGCCTGTTACTACCCCATGTGCATGTGTAATGGTACAGAAAATCAGGCATCTCAAGGGAAATTATGCTTTACCCAACTGTTTGCTGTAGAGTCTAGGTTTTGCAAAAACTGTTACATGTTGGGCTTATGCTTGAAAACTATAGCCAGTAGAATTTCCTGTAAAGGTCCTATAATGGCTTAATGCCATGAAGCATACATGGCCACTCCATCTATTGCAATGGGCTCGGCATTATAGTGCTGTTTTTCCTGGGCATTCTTAGCCATCTATTCCACTCCTTTTTCAATCTTTTATTTTATGTCTGTCTACAAGCAGTTTTATTGCTAAGGGACTTTCTTCGTGCATATGTTCATTGGTCACTTTATTTGTTGCCTGGTCATCTTGCAGAAAATCTATATGTGGCTTATTATTTCACATTTAGTACTTGAGTTGAAATGATTTCATATTTCAGATGATTATGGAGCGCAAATTCCAACCAGTTATCATTTTCAGCTTCAGTAGAAGAGAGTGTGAACAGCATGCAATGTCCATGTCCAAGCTTGATTTTAATATCAAAGAGGAGAAGGAAGTTGTGGATCAGGTTTTCAGTAATGCAATACTTTGCTTGAGTGAGGAGGACAGAAACTTACCTGCCATTGAATTAATGTTGCCACTTCTTCAACGAGGTATTGCCGTGCATCATTCAGGCCTTCTTCCAATTATTAAGGAATTGGTGGAGCTTCTCTTCCAGGAAGGCCTTGTAAAGGCCCTTTTTGCCACCGAAACAGTAAGATTATCATCAGGCACCTGTTTAGTTTCTTTTAAATCTGGATATTTTTCTTTTTCCGCATCTAATTTCTGTTGTATGTTATATTAAATATCAGACTGCATCTTAACTTTCTTCCTGGGTTCTCATATAGTCATATGTATGACAGTTTGCAATGGGTTTGAACATGCCTGCAAAAACTGTTGTTTTCACAAATGTTAAGAAATGGGATGGTGATAGTCATCGCTATATTGGATCAGGTGAGTATATCCAGGTAAGTGAAGATTATGTGAACTGCATTATTAGTACCATACCAATACATCAGATTATCCCTTTTAGTCTTTGATTTCTGATAATTGTTCCCCAATTATGTATAGATGAGTGGAAGGGCTGGGCGTCGTGGCAAAGATGACCGTGGCATCTGTATCATCATGATTGATGAGCAGGTATGTTTGTGGCTAGTCATTACTCTTTATATTCTTCTGTTGCCATTTTTTCTTCCGTCTGATTGTTTATTATTGTGCAATCTTGCCTGCTTGTTTTTAGTGAAAATAGTTCTTGGGTATCTCATTTGTGGCTTGTTGACTCTGCATGGCATACAAATTCAGAATTGATATACAGCTGTTTTTTTCGTTACTGCTGCATTTTCAAAAAAAGGGCTTCTTAGGTGAAAAGACCAATGTCCCTCATTTTTCTTATATACCCACAATATAACAAATGCACCTCTATGTTTTTTTTTGTCTTATTGGCGGAACTACCTCTGCAATTATTTTTAGATAATTATTAATTTAAATAACGATTTTGGGTTCTACCTCGAAAATAGTTTCTGGCTTCTCCTTAGACCATTCGGTTGATTTTTTTTTTTTTAATGTTTGAGCATGAGTCAGGGTTTTGTCTCTGAAATTTGTTAACTGAGATTTCCTCTGCCTGTTGGTAGAGCTTAAAGTTGACACGACCTTCATGAGGAAGTAAATGATTAAATGTATTGTTTAAAAACTTGGGATTGGGGCCATCTGATGCCAATCCGATCACCAATCCATGGTTGATAAGGCTTATCCAGACCACAGAGTAGAATTTACCTAGTTTTTAAACCATGATAAGGGGGAAATTGAGAATTTTAACTAGCCTTTTGGTACCTAAGACTGTTTGAACCTGTTCTACTTCAAGAAACTACCAGATCCAATATAATTCCAATTCTAGCAAGAAGCCAGAAGAAGAGTCGCCGCAACTGGTTCCTGAGCTACTGTTCACTCTTTCCCTGTCAAGTCCATCTTAGTTTCCACTTTCCACTTTCCACGTTTGCTCTCGTTGAAAACTCAGTTAAACAACAGCATTTAATCCAAAACCAACAGCTGACCATATGAACACACAGAAAAATCTCAACTCAGTGCTACTCAACAAAGCAGAGAATTAGGGTTTTTGGTTAGAAAGGAGAAAGAAGGAGAAAAAGAAGAAAAGGGTAAAATGGGGGGAAACGTATGGGAAGTCAATACTCAGATTTCTGATATATATATATATATATATATATATATATATATATATATATATATATATATCTAACAAATCTCTCT